>JARPRH010000499.1:38447-53915 GCA_031763665.1 Calameuta haemorrhoidalis | reverse complement strand
TCCATGACACTTTTGGCTGCTGTATCAAGCTATAGGAATGCCTGATGCACGCAGCAATGCATATGAAGGCGTATGTACACACCCACCCACAGTGCTATAGTGCAACTGTTAATACTTTAACGTACACGTGAGTGTGATATATATATCACGCATAGGGCACGTGTTCCATGCGTGCACGATATATGCGCAATTCCTGATCCACGTTGGATACCTTGCGAATGCTATGACCGGCATTTAACGAATAGCGTTTATAAATCTTTCTCTTTCTGCTTCTCCTTTTTTTCATTTTTTCTCTTCTGAAATTTTACGCTAAGCGACGGCCAACCTTTCGTATTCACAATTAGCGCGTCTGCTTCCTTTAATCAAGCGTGACCCGAGACATTATCACTGTCTATTACTGATCTGTCATCAACATAAATACACGCTATGTATACATATATATTCAGTACCATTGTAAGTGAATGCATGAACTGAAAGTGCAATCCAGCGTGCCTGAGAATAGTATTGTTTTAAAATATTATTCGAATTTCGATGAAATTCTTAGTTCCTTATGCTATGGTAATAATAATATAATAGTTTTACAGTTTAGATAGTGATAGTTGCCTTAAGTTATAATATTGATAATGCACCTGATTAATTTATCCAGAAAAGAACCAGTACCGATTTTATAATTTTCTTTAGAGTGTTTACCGTTCAGAGATAGGTCACGTTATTTATTATTTTATAATCTAGATAGGTATGAAATGGTGAACCAAATGAATATGGTTTTTTTTATCAAGTTTCCATAATAAAATCTGTTATCTCATTGGCTTATCGGGATATTCAATATCCGTAGATAATACATTTGTTTTACATATTTTCCTGCATACTCAAATTTAGCACTTTATGATGCTTTAATGTTACGTTAACTCAGGATATAATGTATTGGTATTGTGCATGGAATGACCCCATTTTGCCCTTTCATATTAGCTGATAAATACCGATAAGCCTTGACTTCACAATATATCAATTCATGCACGATTTGACGCGCCAGAAATAATTTTCTAAATTTTGCAATGGTTTCAGTGGGTCGGTAATAATATTTTTTTTTCTATCTGTCATAACGAAATATTTTCTTTTTAGTTACAGCGCCTGGATACTGAATTCTATGTGCTACTACTCCATTTGAAAACAAAGGGAAATTCAAATTCATGGATTCTCCGCAAATGTTCTGTTATTCGCATACTCTGTCATTGTAAACACCTCTGCAAGACAAGTAGATAATATAAACATATGCTTTATCAGTTGAATTTACAAAAGACTTAATAACAGTCCCGAATTAAGGACATGTAAGGTCATTATAACTCCAGTGAATTTAAACTAGTACAGTATAAAACTCAACAAGTTAGTAGGAAAGTAGCATATTCATCTTATCTGACTTTTGCTATCTCATATCCTCTGTGAACAGTGTGAACTGAACGATATTCATGATAACTGGAGCTAATAAAATCTGAATGCTTTCTATTCTCATTCTATACGTGTTATAAAGCCAGCCCAGCGACATCTTTCATAAAGATCCAAACACGTAAGAGAATTTCTCTGGATAAAAATCAAACTCTCTCTTTATACTCGACTCACCTGAAGCACCTTGCAACAGAAATCCATCCTGGCTTTTGTCCAGAGACGCGCTGGAAAATGCCTGTCTCGCAAATCTTTATCAGAACTTTGAAGCCCATTGTGTCTATTTGATTCGGTACCAATTAGAGGAGTATACTTTAATTAACGATGCCAGATTGCCAGAAACGTCGCCCGATTAAAAGACGATACACTCTTCGATACTTATAGGTGTATATATATATATATATAGCTCGTTTTACACGCTACACGTGCTATCGAGCTTTTGGCGATATTCAAAAATTTTTTTACGTCCTAATTTTGACAAAGACACAATTAGACGTGAGAATATGAATTCAATTCGTGCGGGTGTGAAACTCTAGTTTCCTGAAGCAACTCGGCCGTGAGAGCAACGCACTGGCGAAGAAGGCGACGCCTGCCTTTATATAGGCGCCCCTCCCGGACGCCACAAACTCTCCGGGAACCCATCCCTAACCTGGCTTTCTGTTTTTCGATGGATTTTCGGCTGCTCACCCTCTTCTACGCGTTGCTTCAACGACAGTTTATCTTACGCGCTTGCGTCTGCATTTATCTTGATTCTGCGAACGACACAAGAATTGTAGACTCAAGTACGTCATTACAGAAACATAACAGATGCATCTGGTGCTCGTCAACGGAGATAGCTTGTTGCTGTTTCTCATAAGTGTCGTTAAGGAATAGTGGATTTCTACCTTGCTTCTGTACTCAAAATACCTTATTGACATTGGCTATTGTCAGATAAGCAGTGTTGTGATCGATTACGTATCGTTCTAAGTGCTAGATTCGACTTGCATAGGAGTAAGCTAGACGTTGAGTAAGGTCAGTTTTTTTTTCTTTTTAAAGATAAATTGTGTAAGAAGTAGCCAAACAGAGTAATAGAAATGAAAATGTAAATGAAGTGGTCTGAGTAGATTAATAAAGTTTAATTTTATAAGGTCAAGTCTTACATTATATAACTTTTTACAACTAAAGAATCATGTCAAGGAATTAAACATATATTTGCAAAAAAAATGTTAACAAGTAAGTACCAATTGACCCGTTCTGATTCATTTCTGTCAATAGTACAACAATAAAAAAAAATGTCAGGGGTAAATTTCCACGCAAATTTCTTAATCCTCGAGTAGTAGCGTACGCGATGTCCGAATCAAAATGTCAATGAAACGATAAGGATCCGAGGAGTAAGAAAAATAAAATTATCGCATAAGCCCCCCAGCCGAGAGACGTTTTGTCGCGTTGCCCTCAGATATAACTGGTGCATTTATTAAAGAAGAACTGTAACCGACAGCATTTTCCAATCACAGAATAAGTAATTTTTTATTTGTCTTTTTCTCTTGATTCCTTGGGTATTTTCCAGTGACAAGGAACAACCAAATATGTGCAGCTAACCTTGTCACACTATTCGTCGCTCATGATAAATTAAACTGAAGCCCTAATATCTACATAGTAATCAGGGAGCTTCGTTACTCGTCCAAAGAAAATATTCAATCTTATTGAGCATAGTATATACAGTCAATGTACAGAGTAATACCCCATCTTACACTATTACGTGTACGTATAGCATTAAGTTATTCAGAGAAACAGCTGATGTTCCGAGAGTGTAGGTGTATTCCGAGCGTTAGAATTCCGTTTGACACATGGCTACGAACAGCTTTTGAATCTACTCAGCTGTTCGGCTGCTCAGCTACTGACCTCCATGCCTGTTGCATTTCCTTGCTGTCTATTTCTTATTTTCGTGCCGACTAGGAGAGGGCTGCTCTCTATTTCTAGAGTGGCCGGACATCTCTAGCAGAAGCTTAGATCTCTCACTGTCGACCAACGCTTTAAGCTTTTCCTTTCTTCTCAATGGTTTTGTATATTTTTATATTATGGATTCTTCCACTAGCTACTAAATTTAACTGTTATTTTCAGTAGCAATGGTATTGGCACAGCTCTAACGAAGGTGACGTATCCAACTAATCTGACGCATGGGAAAACTTAGGACAAGCTTTGTTATCGTGAATTATTTTTTAGGTTATCATATTCAATACCAATGGTACCATTGTTCAATTTCATCAATAAGGTATCGATTAGAATGTTCTACACAAGGTATTTGGGTCATGCTAATAACAATTATTAAAAATTCTCTTAACATTTTCAGGGGCCCAGGAGTCAACGAGGAGTTACTCACTATCTTTAGAATGATCGAGATTTCCAATTGAATCGACTGGTCGAGAGTACATCGGGCGACTGATCAAGATCGATTTCTAATGACTGGGATGCATCTCGAGCCAGGAAGTGTCTCAGTCTCTGCCAAGTATTTCTCGATGGCGTTTCAAGGCTTTTTCTTGTATGCACGTTTGTATTTACGTACGATCACTATGCATGTTGCTCGTTTCAATGCCAAGGCCGTCACTATAGTACACGCACAGAATTATTTATGGATGCTATTATTCTTATATTGTCATTTACAAGGTTTCCTTCACTGTGACAAGTTGCAATATCATTAAGCTAATACATTAATATAAATTTTTATTATATTCTTACTGTGTACTAGTACTAGTATTGATAGAATAGAAATTATTGTGGAATCATGTTCATGAAACAAAGGAAAAGGAAATCGATAATTTTTCCAAAAGTTTGTTGTACATGATGAAGTTTCGAAGTAATCTTTGCACTTCAAGAATCGGTAGGAAATTTCCAGAATTTCTGGTTGCTACTTATAACGTTTGGGTATAGGCGGAGTAAATGTCTGATCAAAAACCTGTTTCCGTTGCATGACGAGATACCGACTATAGGATATCGAGCATAGGATTCGTCTTTCGTATTTCTTTTGAAGGGAAAACAGTTGTTGGTAATTATTTCAAGCAGGAGTACAAGTAAACCTGATTCCTGACAATTTTATTCCCATTAGAATACTCTGGTACAAAAGTTAGAACTATATCGAAGGAAAATCTTTCCTCATACCCACGTACGACCTTAATTGACGAAATTTGGTGGTATCTAATGATTAAGACAGTCTTGAAATTCTTTTATCGCATGCTTTCTAATACTTGTTTACTAATTCTGTGTATTTTTCAGAAACACGATGGATGGCTTTGATGAACGGATATCAACTTGTTTACCTACTGTCAATAGTACGGTCATTCTAAAGGAACGTAAGAGACTCCTGCTAAATATTTACAAGGACATTTCTAATTGTGACGTAAGTGGGATTAGGCTGGTCTTGATTAATGAGTTCCGCACCCGTACGTTAATTAATCTTTAATTGGCGTTACGCGCTCGGAAGTATCAATGAAAGAGATGTGCGTGGCTTCGTAGAAAAAAGCAAGAGAAGAGTTCACGAGCAAAATAGTTCACGAGCAAAGTGCACATTTTGGAAAGGCCATCTTCGTATCAGTGTTGGAGAATCAAAGAGAATAATATTTATATTTTACTCGTTGAACGACTCTCGTAAATCGTATCGATGAACTACCTTCATTGCTTCACCAAAATAAGCGACAGAGAGTAATGAAGGAAGCAAGAGAAGAAATAAATGTAGAACCGAACCATCGGAAATTAAAGCCTTGTAACGACGTATGTCAGGGGCCACGTCCTGATAAAATCGATCCTTGACGAGATTCAAGCCCAAGGCTCCATGATAAACAGAGAGAAGTATTTTTGATTCTCTCTCTTTCTCTCTCCAACACTAATTATCAGGGATAATTTTTCAAAGCATCGTATTATCTGGTGTAGATAAAAGTTTAATAGATAGGATTGTTGATAATGATTTCAGCAAATATGTATGAGAAATTTATATTGCATATAGGAGTATTCCAGAATTAAAAATTTCCATTCAATCTTTGGAACAATGATAAGCAAGACTTTCGTAATTATAAGTGATAATAGCTAGCTTAGCTGAAAGCTAATCTTAACATTTAAGCGTATCGTTATATTAAACGACTAATGGAAATACAAAGTGTGATTCACGATTAATATAATTGAGAATCTAGGGTATATCTATAGTCTGATAATAGTTTATACACATATATAGCATCTTTTCGTGGTTCTTATCATTGTGATAATCTTATCAGCGACAAATAATCTCTGTTATCCACTAATTTTCTGCATGGACTATTTAACCGGGTTTTAGAATTAGATTTCCTTGTAAACATATTTACAGATTTCTCTGAAGCAAGCATTAATTTCGCGTGGCTCTAGAATTTTGTTGTTATTTGATTTCTTTTTCATTGAACCGTCAAATGCCTATAACTCGAAAAACAAAATTCAGTCATATGACATAAACATATTTACTAATATTGGATATGTCGTCGTCTATATGAAAAATAAGCGCACTTATAAAGAATTATCTTACGTAATGAAAAGAATATGTTTTTAACCAAATTTATGGTATTTCAGGAATTTGGCTGCCACAAATATCAGATTTTTTGACTTTTTAATGAAAATGCGCCTTTTTGACTGATATCAATGGAAATCGATGCTGTAAAATGTGTATCGTAGAAAGGTAAAAGAAAAATAGATTAATGAAATTAGAGGGAGTTGAGGTGTAGTGAATTCAGGGAATGAGGTGCGTGTCAGAAGTAGTTCGTGAGCAGGAGCCACATGCAGGTATATAGATGGGCGTACGCGCGCTCTATTTGCTACCAAATTATTTAGGTGAAATGAACTATGGGTCCTTGACCTGAAAAATCAGCAAAAAGATAGGGTGAGAATATTGAGAATAGGATTTGACTAAACTTTAAGGACACAATAGCAGAGAAAAGAAGAGCACTTGCAAGTCACCATGAGTGTAGTCCTAATATGAATCGTGGAATCGATCAGAGTATCCATGGTGACTCGTGAAAACAAACTTGCGATTCTTCCTAGAGAACGGGAAGCTTTTGATCAACCGTATGCCAGGACCAATTGGAACCTAGAGGGCTTCCACTCGCCTCACTTGACTTTTTCTTTATTTTCCTTCCTTCTTTTTTTTTACACTATTTTGCCATCGTTCGAACCATTGGACAAACAAACTTATCATCATACTGATAATGTGATACAGTAAGAAATCAATCTAGCATAAATTTCTTTCAAGATTTTACCTGCTATCTGATACTCTAAGAGATCTTAAGAAATTTGTGTTATCGTGACCTCTATTTAATGGGAAGGAATAAAAAAGATATTTGGAATCGATTTGTTAAGAGTAAATATTCAAAATATTATCAAAGAATTTCTTTATCACTAGTTACACACACTTTAATTATACGGATTCTCGCATGATCATTAATGCTCCTACGTTTTTCAGATTAATACAAAAAGTATTAGAATTTATGAAGAAAACATTAAAAATCAAAATGCATCAAATCAACGCCTAAAAGGAATACAAGATGATAAGAAGAGTCAAAGAGTTCAAAGGTCCAAAATGATTTGATAACCCCGTTTGAGAACCTACGTAAGCACGGATCCAATATACGTGGTGTGGAAAGAACATTAAAACTAAATAAACATAGATGAATTTACAACACGGGACGATGACGTGAAATACGAAGGACAAAAGTATGTATGTAACTACGCGAAGATGTGAAAAAAATTAAAAAATCGCACTCGTATCACACTGTTTGTCATAATTTTTTTTCTTTTTCTTTCAGGGTAAAGTCTCCCCCAATTAATCTCAGTCACACTTAGAGAATACTCACCGTCAACGGTATTGCCGCCTTCTTCTTCGAATGAGGTTTGATCGATCTTATCACAGGGAATAGAAGAGCACTCCTCTCTTAGCTAGAGAGCCACAGAGAGACTAGACTGACTCTATGCTGATAAAATACCTTGTGAACTGACGTTGGCGCGTTCTTGCGATACTTATGTAGGGCCTTCGAGCGCAAGCGTCGCCACTCCCCCCCGGCCCCTGTGGCACCACAAAACTCATCTACGTTCGTCAAACATCATGTGTTTAGCCGAACATTACCACTAGAAAAGCACTTCTTACCCCCACTCATACTACTACTACTTCTGTATTTATCGCTCTATGTGTCAGTCAGCTAACATTGTAGTTCCTCAAGCTGTTACGTATCAACCTATCACGAACACTCATTTCTCTTGTGTGTGACCAATTTGTGATACATGAACCATTAACTTGACACAGAGGATACCAGCAGGAAAATGATCGTTATTCAAATTTATTTTACTCGATAGTTACATCATTATGCTCATTACAATCTTGGAGATAGACCGGTTCTCCAGAATTGTTTAGACTAGATTCCCTCGTTTCTTCAAAATTGTTTAAATTTGTTTTCTTCTTAATCGCATTTATTGGAGTGCGGGATCACTGCGCTAGATTGTTTATAATAAATTGATAGATAATTGGCAATAATGACGTGATACCGTGTCATGTAGGGTTGTACTTTACTGTGGATAGGATCACCGAACGATCCCACGGCTCTTTTTAGCTCCCCACAAAATAGCTCACTGTCCTTGGGTTACGTTAGGATGTACGAAGAGAAATGTGACAAATTGTCATATGGGAATTTGACACCGTTGACGCAAAATAATGCTCGTTCATAACAGAGTTAGTTTTGTTGCTGCTGACAGAGCCAATTGGAAGATCGCTATGGCTGTAGATGATAATTGGAATAATTCAGTCGTTTAATATATTCATGCATTACCTTTTATGATAATTTTAACGATACCGGTTTTCTAGTCAAAATTCGAAAGCACGATTAGCCAATAAACGTAGACACATCCTAGCACTATTTCTGTATTAAATTTTGAAAAATAATGAGGTAATTCAAACATCCGTATCTTGTGGAAAAAAACAAGCATGATTTTTCTCGATACTGCAATACATGTTTACATTGAAATTGTCGTCCTTCGGCACGAGTATCAATTTTATTTGACGCCAACGTATTTACTTGTACCTTACCAGGTCTATAAGCATACATATAAACTAAATGAACTTTATTAATATTCCACCAAGTATCTTTCTAATGTTATTTTCCTCTGTTTCAATAGCTATTCTGGAAAGTATTTCTAACGTATGACGACATGGAAAATGGAAGTGCTGACATGAAAAAGTGACCTCGCTTATTCCGAAGAAGTAAGAAAACATACACTCCCATTAACTGAATTCGTATAGTTTGACGGACACGCACAAATGTCTATTTACGTGAGTATATGTATTATTTATTTATGCAAATTTTGTACATGCGACGCTATACGATAATCTAATAAGTATCTTCTAGCGGGCGACTCGTTTGTAAAAAGAGTTGTAAATTAAAGTTAAATAGATTTGTAGCCATAAAAAATTTCTTAAGAAAGTATAATTGGGCCATATTCATTTATTGACTTACTTACGCATCGTCTGGAAAATCTCACGTAATCACGCGCTTTGCCAAGGTATCCCGACCGATCAGCTGAGTGGCGCATGCTACTGTCCTCTTCAGACACGTGCTTCAGATACTTTCACTATATCTTCTTCTTAGACGCTAGTGACGCAGACTGTCGACCAATGGTATAACACGTCATACCAATGGTATAACAGAGGAATTTACGTTGTGTTATTAATCAGAATTTGCGTTCAAACACGTGTGTTATGAGTATGAGTTGTGGCCCTAATCGTATCGCCTAGAGACATTAAACTTGAGTGCATTAGAAAAATTGAACAGTTATGCAATATTTGACAGTATATTTTTTTAAGTACAAGGGAAGATTTGATTATTTGTAATTGATTGATCCATCTGGAGAATTCTATTATTTTGGATTTCGAAAACTGCCTACTATTGACTTATGACTGTCAACGTGTGTCAGAAATAAAAAATGATACTGGCTACTGATACCTAATAACTTGCTTATGTTGAGGTATGGAGTTTCACGGCATGGAATTCCATATTCGATAAAGAAATGGCTGGTACCTGTGATATCAGCATTATATAGTCTTAATCACGAGTTATATGTTTGGTTAATTGGTGTAAGAAATCAGGAGACTCGGCAGAATCTCATATCAAATACATAAGTCAGTATATTTATAATATACGATAATAAATAGCGATGTGCTTCACTGATAACTGATAATTAATTTATTATCTGTTAAAAAAAGTATAAAATGATCATGGTTATGAACTTTCTAGAGTATTCGCGAAAAACTGGGTGATCCATCTCAAGGTGCTTTGTTTTCTTTATCTTAATTTGCCAATCAGATCAGCGTCTCGTTATTGGACGCTCGAATGTTTCGTTCAGTTTTTTTTACTACGATGTTAAATTTTACTAAAACCAAATATATTGAGTAAGGATGTATCGAGCATAAACGTTTCATTGGCATCTGTACAACGTTTTACGGAACGTTTGAAATCTCAATAGCCGTCTTATATTTTATACAGACCTTAAAGAAGCGTTATGGAGGCACCAAGGATTAGATTGATTGACATGTTCGAACTGTAGGTAACTGTATCATTAGAGTCAATGATAATCAAGCAAAAGTGTCGATAGAGTCAACCTTGCCTAAATATGTATCTTTGAAGATTTTGATCTTATTATTTCGTTATCTTGTAGGCTGTCTTAAATATGTCGTCGAGGAAACTTTATTGGCAATCAGTAATCATAGACTGTCTTATAAAGATATTCGTACGAATATAAGACGCATACATAAACTGTGCTTTTTCACGTGCGTTAAAATTCAACTGTAGATTTTATCTGTTTAATGTAGGTTTTTTTCGCTTATGCTCAAATTCGATTGTAAATTTGATCTTTTTAGAGTCTAGTTATCGTGTTAAGTACCTAACCAGTTTATCCCTATTTACAAGCAAGTGAGAACGAGGAAAGACATTTCGTTAAATGTGTCTCATTTGCATTTCCAATTATATTTATTATGACACTCGAAATCAGTCTAATATATGCATATATATATATATATATATCGCGTATCGAAAACTCATTTATATCTTTAGGGTATATTATGATGCTGTATACGTAGCGACGGTATTGTTACACTTAAAAAGATGAGAAAATACAAAAAAAATAGTGGCGTGCAGATAAAGACTATCTCGTGTCCATGCAACGGGAGGAACCTTCCCTAATAAAAATGCAATTTGTCCCCCTTTGTCGGTAATTTCATGACCTCGGCTTATGGACGACGCGAAGCATCGCAACGCAACGAGTGTCACGCCATTTCTAGCTAAGGACAACAGTCATCAAAAGGGGGAAGTAAAAGGGAAGGTTAAATAAATTGAGATAATTATTTCATCTACGCTTCCACCACACATCTGGAGACTGCTTCTCAGGTGTTTTACAAACAACAAGACCGTATTTAAAACTAGAGCAACCAAACACGTCATAATGAGGGTTTTTTATATTTCTTGGTTTAAATTATAAAAATTATTAAGGTACTTTTTATGGAATTGACGTTGACTTTTGTCAAGATGAGAAGGTTGATAAATATGTTAATATATTTTCCATTAACTACTTTGTTTTTGAAAATCTGTATATAGGATACTCAAGTATATCAAAAACTATGCTGGTTGTTCTAATGTTAAAGGGCATATCTATTATCGTACAAGAAAACCGGGATAGATTCTAAAAATTCTGAATCTTCTCACAATATTTTATTTTTTATTAATCTAAATAGCTTTTGATAAGGGGATTAACTATATAGTTTATATATATCAGATATCTATTATCATTACGGCTGACTTATAACTTAAATGATAGCCTGATAAATAATTCCAGATAATGTAAGCGAGATTCTCGAATATTTTGGCGAATGTCGAATATCAGCGATTTGTATACTATTTAGTTCGCGGGGGTGTGTTATCTTTGTGGTATAAAAAATGTCTGACGAGTCACGTAAATACAGACAAATTTTGAATAGTCCATTTAGATTATTATTCTGCAGTTGCGTGCCCAATATAGTAGTTGCGCTTCTTACTATATTTCGTAATTTATATAGTACATTTTCAATGTTACCATAGAATACGCGTAGTTTAGTACTGCAGCTAAATTGTCATTGAATCATTGTAATACACGAATGATAATGAGCTTATTTCACGTGAGTCTAACAGTTTCTATTTCTCGTTACTTCTTTGTTTCATATCATATTACCATCTCTATGTGGTTCATTCTTGTTTGTTTCTTAGATACTGCACAGCTGGAAGACCTGTTGCCTCCTGAAATAGATTCCGCGTTTTTCAGGCTGTTATCAGCGAGGAGGGCTCATCCCGACTAGCAGGGAACTCATTGATAGTGAGTGGCGGATTTCCTTTTGGTATGGGGTGACGGCAGAGCCATCTCAATTTGTAACGTATCATTTAACTCATACGGCTACAAGGTTTTCCAAATTGTCTATTCGACTGCAGTGAACGTAATACTGTACTGCATGTATTATAGTTAAGTTACTGACTTATATTAGTATAACCTATGAAATTATTTGTTTCTCGATTAATTGTATGAGCAGCTGACTGGTTTACTGATTAAAAAACTTCTTCGACCTATCAACCTCTTGTCAATTTGTTGATTTTATGTACAGAAATATGTGACTTAAAATGAGATAAAAGTAGAGCCAGACGAAGACAGGAGGTATCGTGCGTGTCTTGGATCAGTTTTATCAGACCGTTGGGTAATCATTATTTTTTGTTAGCGAAACATTTTCAAGGCACGCGTATGAAGCTTATCTATAAAACAAGTTTTACGGCAGTAAAAGTTTCTGTTGAGCATATAGTAAACAAAATTGTCGATCTTGCCTGCTGACGAAATAATAAACATCATTATCGTCAGTTCATTAATTATCATATGCACAATTTTCTCGATACTTTCTTCCATCGATTCGCCAGTGATAGATATCAGCTGGCTTCGCACATTATTATTTCGCTATCGTACCTGAGGACCCTGGTAGAAATAAAATACTTAATATATTGATTGATTGCATTCACCTATCCCATCGTATCGTAATCTTAGCTGGTGTTGTGGTTCCCTGGGACCAATATAAAATCGTTACGCTACAAGCATAAATTTTTTCCACAACATCAATTAAGGATTAATATAACACGATAGACAGGAATGAACTTACGAAGTGTTTTCTATTATTGGTACACGAATACAGTTAAGTGCTGAGAAAATTTCAATTGGATTCTTTATAAATATTAAATCAGACATGATAGGTAGGTTTGCACAACTCCTTTGTAAAAACTTTTTGCTAACAGTTGTTACAACGACTGATACCTATTGAATTACAATTTTGACACTGTAAATGCGATAACTAAAAATTCGTTCAAGTAGGTGTACATACATAGTTCTTGTCTATATAAGAAAAGAATTTTGTAATGTGATGACTAATTAGTAAGAATATAGACTTACTTACAATTTAACAGAGTAAATGCATTTATTTGACTTAGCTTTAGGTATAACTTACATAAACACAGACATGATATTATTCATTTTCTTCCTAAATTTTCCGTTTACTAATTTTTTCTTTTGAGATTGCGTTAAGCCTTTCTTTTCTTCCTGATAATGATTGTGAACGGATTTTACAATTTATAGAGGAAGCAAATTCATACGGATTATACTCGATTATATGACGGAAGCTTTGCTACATCATGAGATTTTTCTTGTAAACTTAGATATTAACAAACGTATGATTATTTAAACGCTTATTAAGATCCAATTAAATTGATTAGTAGAGTCAATAGTCCAGCCGTGCATCCTGGAATGTCACAGGACATCCTGGAATGTGGTAGGAATGTCCTTTTGACAGAGACAGGATGATCGACTCGACGACGGTTCCACGGCGAACGAATAACCGATTATTACTGGCTGTTTCTTTCTTCTATTGTTTTAAGCATTTACTGCAGCATAGTTGAGATGCATTCAGGCGATACGCTGAATAATGTGAATTCCACTGTCTGTCACAACTGGTGAGGAGAGTTCTCCTACTTTCAGAGCGAATGCTGCTTGCTCGAATGGCTTTTGCATTGCACCTCGACCAAAGGGACCTAGGTCACCACCTCTCTTCGCAGAGCTACAGTCACTGTATTTGGAAGCCAGCTCTGCAAAGGTTGCTTTACCTGAGACGATTTGCTCTCTGTAAGCTAATCAAATATAGAAACATTAATATAATATTGTTACAACATGGTATAATTACGCTATGAACGTTTATAGTTTGAATTTGTATTTCATTATAGTTTTTCTTACATTTAACCAGTTCCAATGCTTCTTCTTTAGATCTAGTGATGTTCTCCTCACGCCAAGATGATGGTCTTCGAGATCCTGAATGCTTTACCAGGAGATGAGAGCATTGTACCTCTTCTGGTCCATCTCCTTTAGAATCTCCCAAGGGGTCTGCGGGTTTGTCTGGTCTATCCCATTGACTCTCCTTTGTATATATGTTTAAGTAATAGTGCTGACCTAAATGAAAATCATAATGCATGAAAATGCATCTGGTATATTTTTACATGCTACAAAGAAAAATTCACCATAAGAACTCATTAATTCTTGGCAGAGAAAACATAGCATTCAAAAAAGTAAAAATTTCACACGATACCATGACTCCTTAAGTTCCATGTCAAAATTGGAAACATTAAATGTATCATAAGAGTATGAAAATTTTTTCTAATGAGGAAAGGAATTACAAATATAAAGCATAAACTCGGAATCATCGACCCGTTTTCTACTGATGACAATAATCAATGAGCACCTCTAATGATTTTTGCAAACTATTTTGGAGTAGAGGACTTCTAAAGAGCAACATCTGACTCCAAAAGAGGATTCTGGAAAGGGAAAGGTTTAACAAATAAAGGAAGTCAAAAGGTAGACAGAGGTATGTTCTTATTGAAAAATATTGGAGCAATGTCAGAAGTGCCGGCCGTTATGGGTGTCACACGCCCAAACCGGAGAATTACTCCTGCCAATGAACTACAGACGTATACAAATAAATTCTCTTGTATAATTCTTCAGGAATGTTAAAACTAGCGAACAGTCCGCTCCAATTTTGATTTAGAAACACACCCGTAGACCTGCTGAGGCGTTTTTCCCAGCCCGCTGGTAGTTCCTCGTCCGCCATTGTTATTCGATATCGTGCTCATTTCTATTTCATGTTTCTTTCGTCTTCTGTTTCTTCGTTCCTCAGTTTCTGACGAACGTTACCAACTTCATTCGGAAACGCAAATTGTTCCAGTTCCACCGAGTTCCCCTAGCAAATTATTTCACATAGGAACAAGAGCAAATTCTTCCTTTCTCAGTTTATAAATAATTTAAACAATTTTAAATTTAACAGAGCGCAAAATTCATACGATATTAAATAATGTTGGCCTTTATATAAAGAGATAAAATAGTTTCTCATGTATAAACAATTTATAGCACAAATTCAAGCCAAATTGTGATCAGTCCTTTAAACGTAAAAAACACATTTCATTTCTGACTTCAATCCAAGATTATTTATACAAATCCTATACGAATATTCCTATATAGAATAATTAAATGCTAATTAAAATTCAAGCCCAGTGTTACCGTCTAAGTTTAAGCGGGAGTTTAATTAAACTCTACAATTTAGTTGTTATAATTGCTCAATAAGTACCTAAATTTATATTATAGAATAAGCTTAACTAAGCAAAAGTTTAAACTTAAACAGTAAAACCGTCCCTTAATTATCATAAATCATTTAAGGTAATGAATTCTACAAAAAAATTTTACTTTTGGCACATAATGTTGGATACCCTGTGTACTATTCAATGACTCCCGATGGGACACAGAGCAACCTACTATCGCGTTCGATCTGTAGCAACAGTAGCGCATAGGATACAAAGCGCAAGGCATCGGGTTTAGTGTGACAAGTAGCCAAAAGTTGGTGACAGCCGGATACGCGCTGGTCGCGCATTCCTGTCAAAAATTTTGGAGTAACTG
>JARPRH010000499.1:14922-29861 GCA_031763665.1 Calameuta haemorrhoidalis | reverse complement strand
AGGATAATTAAGGAAAATCAGGACTAATCGGAAATTCAGTCAATATATGAAATCACTGGATAGGACAATTTATTGGATCAATTGAATAATGTAGAATTATAATAATACCCTTTTCCACATAGAATATTTTATAACGTAATACAAACTAGGTTTTGCCGAGAACTTACTTGCATTTTCGGAAGTCTCTATCTTGGGAATCCCCTTAGAGCCTACAAAAAGGTTATTACACTAAAAGCATAGTGCTCAAGTATCTCTGTCATACTTGCTTCAAGACATTCTTAAGTAATAGAAGTATTATTATTGCAACTAGTTGTTCACTAGTCGTTTCAATAGATTGCCTGAATTTTCTAGTTTTATTTTAATGTGTCCATCTTTTCTGTTATACAAACTGTGTTGCCAGCGTCAAAATCATATACATATGCTGCTAGCATCAGTAATTATTTAATATTTTTCAGAGCTCATGTGCAATCCATAAAATACTACTGGTATCGAGCCATTTTTATAAAATTAGTCATCACATAGTACGTTTCATAAATCATGAACACTAACACAGTTGATTCGTTTAAATTTAATATCTTTGATCCTATTTAAGGCTCAAGTATGCTCATCTTTCTTCAACACACACTTATAGAAAAGAATAAATTAAAAAAATTCTAACGATATTTCTTTAACCTTTTCTTTTATGTATACTCGACGCATTTACGTTTCATAATACTGTATACCATATAATGATATTCTCACATGAATCCAGAGATACTGGTTACCGATAGATGATTCATTTGCACGGCTATCCCATGGATTCTTTTCTCAAATACAATGATTATATTCTAACTGCATCATAATCGTTTGGCAACACCAGTCGAGGCCTAGCAAAGCCTAAGCAATACGCAAACCATATTGTTCCATTGTTCCTCTCTACTTGCACTAGTGCAAAATGTGCTATGTATAAATTGCACCTCTTACTGCAATGTAATGATACACGCCACGCTTGTTACTAACATTTATATACCGCTTCGGATTGAGCCCCGCGCTGTAACATACCCACAGCCTCAGTAATTGTAATTAATTAAGCCGAGAAATTCCAAGGAGCAAACTCACGGGTCAAACGCAAGATCACACGATATCACAAAGAGACAGAACGAGATGCTCCGTATTTTTGTGATCGTTACACGTCTTATTTATCGCTTGTGATACATTTTTATACTCTACGTGTACCAAGGCCTCTAGCTGTATTTTCATTCATTTGCACATTGTACGTAGAAAGTAATGATACACTGATACAAAGAGACAGGGGATCAAAGTTCATTTAAGGAACAGTAAAAATTCTGATAACGAAAAGGATCAGCGCGGCTGTGTCAAAATAGGCGATAATTATAAAATGAACTAAATGAGATGAGCTAAAGTCAATGGCTAATATGTACCACTAACCCACTATTGGTATCTTGTCTATCTCCTTAGTTCCCTACGCCAATCACCAGCCCGGAGACAGAGCCCTGGCGCTGGCTCGAGTAAGTCCCCCTATCTATCTCTCTGCATCGCTCACTTTACTTTATTCTGCGTATATTATTATTATTATTTATAGATTGTTCAACTCGAGTACCCAGGAGTCCTGAGATAATACCTATATAGTATTGAATATCATGCACCGTATTATACCTTATCGTATCTTCTTTGTGTTCGTCGTATAATAATAATAATAGTATAGTCACGTATCATAGCGATTGTCACATGGTTGAGACCTGTAATTCTTTTTTTTTTCCCTTCACGGCACGTATCTTAATTTTCGAATTTTATTTTGCGTGCACGCGACCTTCTGTGCTCTGCACTGTCCTTGCTCCTTGTATCATCCAACCGAATGATATTCTATGTGCAGAGCATCCCTCCTTTTGATACTGTTATCTAGACGTATTCAGACTGCATTATTATTATTCTCGTGGTCTTCGTCAGACTAATGTATTTTTACAAAGCGCTCACTTCCCGCATTTCGGGCTATTTATACAGCAGTTGCAAATGAAGAAAGTGAGCCACGTCAACAAGAGCTCCTTGTCTTTGACTTCGGCGCGTCTTGTCATGCCGGCCGAATATGTGTCTGTCTGTTCGTGTGAATAAGTGTGTGTCCGTGTGTGTGTGTGCCTTGTCCGATACGCAATGCTTTCTCAATTCTTTTCTTTTCTTCTTATCCAAGTAAGATTAATCAAGGCACTGGTGATTATAAGCAGCACTGGAAATTGCATGTTTTGTATAAGAGGGCATCGTGTAAATTGCTTGCCAAAGATACCATTGAGAATAATTTAAAAAAAAAGAATGCATCTCGTTTTGACCATCTTGTAAAATCTCTTAGAGATGCTCTTGCTCATCCTCTCATTATACTCCTGTCAACAGGTCATGAGGCTAGAGAGCTGGAAGCAACGTTGGACCGGCACTGGAGGGCAGCAGGCTGCAAGGAGTTTCAGTGTCGACACCGAGAGTGAATTGGACGAGAAGGATTTGAGAATCTGCCTGCAGGATCACATAAGCACCACGCACACGCCAAGTCCACCGGATGTTTAAGAACCGGAAGAGATTGACTCATTCCATCAGGGAGTTTCATAAGAGATTGGAAATACTCTGTTTATTTCATGATTCCTGCCACCGCAGACGAGATTTCGTCTCTGTGGCGGACGTTGCACTTCCTCAGAAGGAAGGCTCTAGGGACGAGTATATGTATCGACGTTAGCAATGAAATTAACGTGACCCCCCTCCTGCTAGTTCACTGTCCCTCCTTATCTTCCACTTCTTTACCCCCTTTATCCTTCTTAGGGGGGGTCTAAGTTCGCCGAGACCATTTACGAATCGTTTCTGAAGCCCTTGACGGCGACTTCGTTTATACTTACTTACCGGCACTGCATTCCGCCCAAGTGCGGCAAACACGCGACGATGGGATTAATTAATGTTAGATTAATAGAATTAAATATTACTAGTTTAAATAGATCGGTTTCCTAGTGATTTTTAACGGTAGTGTGTATATGTAGATATTTATATACACATATTTGTAACGACAGGTTGTTACTGTCCTTGCAATCAGATATCGTTCATCTTACTGAACCGTAAAGTAGAATTACATTGAGTTTGATATTCGGTGGATTCATCATCTCTCACGGTGGACTCGTTTATTCTTTCAGGCAGGACTTATTCTCTTGTTTTACTTTCTCTTTATTTATCTCTTTCAACGGTACACTGGGACTACACCGGTCTTATGTTTTTATTTCCGTCCTCTCGTGTTCATTATTTTTTGTTTGATTGTACTTTTCATGGACAACGAAGAGTCGCACCGCGAAACGATTCGTGAATTATTATTACTCTTGCGTTTAGACGAGTATTATTCTTGCCTCTGTGTTTTATGGAGGCGATAATCAGTAGGTAACTGATTTTTTTTTGGAACGTCTTAGCATTCTTAATTATCAACTTTTTCAACTTCGATTTTCATTTCAGTATTAAGCGGACACGCTGGAGAGAAAAAATTATAAATGACAGACTACTATGTGTTCGAGTCGCGCGATATAGTCATAATATCAATGTCTGATACGAGGAAGCGTTTTGTGAGGAATTTCGTGACATTTTCTTTTCTTTTTTGACTTTCTTTCGATGTACTATTTTCAATTACTGAGATACTTATTATTCTTAATTATACTTATTTTGATAGAGAGAAAAGCGAATTATGATATATATAGATAGATATATATATATAGGGAAAAAAAGAAGGGAGGCAGTAAATAAAATTTTTAGATGACAACAATCTGGTCACAGTTTTGTATTAAAAGAATATGTGGACGAAATGACGAAGAAAAAAAAATAGAAAAAAATAAAATTGCAATATGCTCGCCTCGTTTCTCCGTTGCTGTTCATTAGCTGAAGGCGTTTATAGAAAATTCTTGTGTCGTTAGGCTGATAGACTTTGTATTCGTAAATTTATATATGAAACGAAGAAGACAAAAAAACAAGAAAACATTTTATATATCGGTGTGACATGAATACGTACATAAAATCATGATACAAAATCCAAGGGACTTTTTACCCTCAGGACTTCCTTTTCAGAGACATTTATTTTCCTCCCGCATATGTGAACGGTAATAGGACAATGGCGAAATGGCAATAGGTCGGGTTTTTCCGATTTCCATTAATTCTTTGCAAGTGGAGACCCAACGCGCTCGTCTTGATTTATTGGAAATTCTAGGAGGGCTCGACGTCATTATTTCGTTGCAGCTAGGATAAGCAAGCACGTACGTCGTTTCTTAGATATATACTTTTTAATAGAGAAAATCTAATATTGGACAACAAAATGATTTTATTTATATTTTGTTATGCTATACGAATATTGAGTGTATAATGATTAATAAATCCTGCTGCATATTCATCGCATCTTAGGAAGTGGTGTACCCAGTTGCCAAAAAAATTTAATGATATAAAAAAATCCTGCCGTATTTTTAATTTTCTCTTGATGTATTTTTAACTCTTATCCGAAATTAAATTCAGTATAAGTTTCAGTTGATTGTCAGAGCCCTATTGACGATATCCATTGTGTATAACCTAACCTATACTCCGCTCTATAATAAGGTATAGTATTGGTGAATCATCCCTTATTGGATTAGCATTTTCATTTCATTAATTCATCCCGGTTGCATCTGTATAGATGACTAATGATAAGTATTCCTTCCTTTTTTTTTTCCTTTTGTTCTCCAATGTAACATATGTATACGTGTAGACGTGTAGGCACAGGGAGTGAAAATATCGGCCGCCCCGGTTACTAGAATACTATGAAAACCATCATCTCCAGATCCAAAACGAACAGCATAGTTTGCTTTCATAGGGCGAGGACAGAAGGGGAGTATGACGAGGCTTACACGGAGAAATAGTTTTCAATCCATTAGCCAGAGAGTGATCTCTTTTTTGGTATCTGAAAATAAAAAAAAGTAAAGGGAAAGCCATAGCTGTATTAGATGGAAGACATACCCGAGTCTGTTTGTTTTTTGGTAGATTATATAGCCGAGCAGGAATAGAGAGGATGAATGTGAAACGAGATAAATGCATTTTTGGAATTTATAAAGACTAGCAGAATTATGAAAGCACATCCTGGGGAATCTGAGCTCGTCCAGAAGGAGATCGTACAGCGGTCCTTGTAGAAGATAGTAGAGAATCTCTATATCTAATAAAGAGAAAGAGAGTAGCACGATGAAAAATCGTAAGAGAAAGAGAACAGAAAGTCTGGAAGAGAGTGGAGAGAGAAGGGGTTCTCGTTGTGCGTGAGTGTCAGGGTGCGGCGTTGCCGGTTCCAGGGCCCGGGTTTCTGACAGCCCTCGGTTCTATCTATTCTGTCTCCTTCTTCCTTCTTCCATGAATTCTGTATCTAAGCCTCTCTCTCGCCCTTTCTGATCAGTCGCCATAGGTCCTATGGGCTTCGTTGTGGTGAGGCCTATACAGTACGTCTAGGGGTGGTCGACCAATTAAAGATGGCGGCGGTGGTGGGGTGTGGCGTTCGCGCATGCGCAGACCATCTGCGCCACATCCAATGTTCAGCACCGGGAAACCTGCGTGCCGCTCAGCCACAAGAAACCGGCCGGCTAACAGAGCGTCAAGTACCGGCGCGCGTAGTAGAAGTACACCCATAGGGTTCACGTTTAACGAGTCGCGTTGAGTATCGGTTTAATACTAGCCCGAAGAAGAGGAGGTTATCGAGCGCGTACGTACGGTTAACGCGGAGAATCGAAGACACAGTGCGAAGCGGTTATATTATTCGAATTATCAAGATAAAAAGAACATGACCATGGCTACGGAGACAGAAAACAACGGTCCTGCTGCAGAGACCAAGGAAATCAAGGATGTGAAGGAAATGAAGGAAGCTCTTAAGGACGAGACGCCTCCAGACAACAAGCAGCAACAGGAAGAAACGGGCAAGGAAGCCGAAAGCAAGAAGGAGGAAGCTGAGAAGAAGGACGAGCCTGCTCCTGAAACGTCGGCACCGACGAAATCCGTATCTGTCCATAAGACCAACTACGAAAAAGATGTCGTCTACCTTTATCAGCTTCCCAGGACATCGACGGTGCCATCCTTGTCGCCGTATTGTCTGAAGGTGGAGACATGGCTTCGGCTCAATGGCATCAAGTATGAGGTTAGTACCCTACCGATATGTCGATGCCTACTATACTTATCTGTTTAGTCTATTGTAAATATCTTTAGTTTTATGTATTTACTGTTAATCCTATACCTGGGAAACTCAGGAGCCCCATTGAGAATACAGTTATCCCTTTTAAGTGCTTGAAATATTTTATTATAGGGATACATTTTTGCCCGCGTATTGGGTTTTACCGACGCAGGACCCGCTTTCTCCCCTATGCTCTTTCCATTCGATTTTCTGTCTCTCTCATGCTCACTCACTCCCCAAGTTCCATTTTCTCTCCAGCGACTCCATCCCCGAACACCCCGTTGCCCCGTTGCTTCGGAAGTTTGCACGGGACGGTGATCGATATTGGAAAATCCGCAACAATGGAATCTCGCGAGCGAACTGCGTCGCCTCGGCTGAGAGCGCGGGCTGCCATTTTTAAAATACCCTCGTACTTTTACTGTCTCTGACGAGTGCGCGGTTTGACTTTTCTGACTTCTTCGTCCCTCGTATGTAAAACTGCTTATAATTATCTCACTCTCGATTACAGTTTACCTACAGCTTCAGATTATTGCATAGGAATTTCCAGGCCTCTCATTTTTCACATCAATATCCCAGACTTTCTTGCCCCTCGTTAGAATCCCCTAGTGTTAACGCTGAGGACGTGCTATAGCTGATAAAACGTTCTAGGAATCAGTTGTTGCTCCTTGCCTCAATAACCCAGCACGACAAGTTTTCCTCCCGTCGATGTATCCACGTAGCATTTGCAATTCATCGAGGCGTCCCGGTAAACAATGGCATCGTCGTGCTACGCCTGGATTTGCAATCAATGTATCCCGCGGCTTTGCGCTCACCACGCCGCGAAACCCTACGTAAATATTTACCGATTTGCCGTGAAAGCCGGCACCGATTAACCATGTATACCGCCATTATCATGCACTCTATAGGAAACTTTACTGTACCATATGTATACATATAGCTACACGTAATACCACTCCTATCGGTCACAGAACATTAAGTCGCGCCTGTATGTTTCAACATTTCCTGTTGGATTTTTTTTCCCTTTTTTTCTTCTTTCACTCGGGTCATCCTCGTCCTGGACTCTTGAACATCGCGAAATCTGATCCCGTCCTCTCTGTCACCTCTGTATCCTGGACAAAAGAGGCCGAAGCCCACTGGGGAGGAAGTGAACGTTCAGCTAATCAGCTACGAGTTATTGCGAATAATACGTGGGTCATCCCGAGGCTCCAGCGACATCTCTATTTTCGTCATATGAAAAGCAAGCTTATTATTTTTGTACGTGGTGCACCCTCATCTGGGAATTCTCTGTTGCATAGAGTTTAATCAGTTCCTCCTTGTTATTTTTTTGTCAATCGGTTCCGTCTGTTGTTTATACGGATGTTATTGGAAGTACCGAGTCTCGACGTAAAACACTGAGGGCGCGACGTTTCTTTGCCCTGGGCGAATATTTATGCATCGCTGGCAGGATGACGCGCGTTAAACGTGTCTGGTGTAAGGGCGCTATTTAAAGTTTAAAAGGAGCTTTTTAAATGTTTGTTTCGCTCGTAGGAAGGTGGATACGCGCGCCACTTATAGGTATGTACATGCGTACGAGGCTGAACGTCGTGGTAAGTTGGTCGCAGAATTTCCCCCGCAGTTATGGTTATGTTAGAAGGAGTGCTTCGGGATACCGGGCTAGGGAGGTCGAGAGGGTTATACCGAGTTGGCGACTGTAAGAGAGAACGAGATAGAGGATGGTGAGCTTGTGAAACTGCGCAGAGAAGTAGGAGAAGAAAGAGCGAGAGAGGGAGAGAAGATAGAGAGGTAGGGAAAGCGAACGGAGAGTGACTCGGTGATTAAGAAGAGACGACGACTCTAGCGACGGCAGAGCGCGTCGGGTTGGGCCGAGGGTTGGGTCGTCGTCGTCGTCGTCGTCGCTTTCCACTCTCCTTTCTCTCTCTAATTTCCTGTTTTATTTTTTCTCCTTCTCTCTTATATTCTCAGTCAACAAAGAAGTACTATACTATCTGGTTTTATCGTTGATATTTTATAAAATTTATTTAAAAGTTCTTGCACTCTCCTTAACTGAAGTCTGTTACAGTCCGACGGTCACCGGATACCTTTCGATCATAGAATTCTAGAACCCGGGAGGGGGGGGGGGGCTTGAATCTTAAGGAAACTATTCTTTCAGAGCTTGGTGAACCTGATCACCAGCCGATGTGGGTTCCTCTCGTTCTCTTCTTTCTTTCCCACTGTCCCCTATCCTGAACATAACCAAGAAGGCGGACACGTTTTGACTTGGCCGGGGAGCCACACGCTAGCCTGCCGAAGGGGTACGGCTGAAAGAAGCCAAGGGGAACCATTGGTCGAAGCCAGTGCAGCCCGGTGCAGCTGCACGCATCTCTGACCTTCACTGATTCCAATGGCGTATGCACTGGTGGGCCCTCCCGCGGTGGCACGTTCAGTTTATACAAAAGGCTCCCATAAGCACACTTACTACCGTTGATCTTACGGTGTATCTTTGTGTCTCTGATTCTCTGTAATAACACTGCGGTTTTTTTCCTCCACCTCTGCAATTCTCGTGAAATAAGCCAAGATCTACGCTAATGCCCACGGTAAACCGCAAAGCGAAACACGAGCGGGTTTCAACGTTCTATCTGCCTAGTTGCCGTAGCGGAGTACATATAACAAAAAAAAACCCCTTATAAAAAGTTGGTCCACCTTGGCGTCTTCTGGAAAAAGATTCTGTAGCGTGAAAGTAGGCCGTATCTCGGTGCTTGAAATATTCTGTGGTGTACGTGTATATATTCGGTCTCTCTCTCTCTCTCTCTCGTACTCTGCCCTTTATTTTTCAGATCTTCTTTTTGTTCCTCTTTTGCTCCCGACATCATTCTGTTTTCATCTATTTCTCGACTCTAGGACCCTCGTGAGAAAATCATTCATCCTGCACTCTTTCCACGAGGTTATACTTCCTATATGCCACTCTTTGAATCGCTCTCTCTTTCTCTGTCTTTCTTTCTTTCTCTGTCTCTCTTGCAAGCCGAGATGTCGCCGTCGGATAAGCCGTGGTAAATCAGTATTCATGAAACGTCACGAGACGCGCGGCGAGAGAAAATGAGGGGCAGAGGAAAATCTACATACGAAATGCGTAGCGCTCGTACATCAGTGCGTAGATTGTCAAACTACACCTAATATAGCTAGGTGGGTGCGTATTCGGCGCGTATCATTTAATTCGTTCGACGACACTAGCAACTATTTAGTATCTGCATAATACACGACGAATGCACATTAGTAATGTTACCGGTACAATTTCATGCCCGGTCTGACGTAACTCTGCAACTCCCTTCCTTTCGAATCGTCAAGCATGAAAAAGGGTCTCGTGAATGTCATTATTATTGTTATACTTGTCCCAAAAGGGGGGCGCAAGCTCACAGAAATAGAATTTCCTCGCTACAGAAGTTTCACAGGATCTCGGTTTCACGTTTCTCAAAATGTGTGACCGCCCATGGTCGGCCGACTCGTTAATACGTCGTCTGCCTCATAGATTGCGTGGGGACAGAGACTGCGCGTCAGGCAAATGGAATAAGTTGCACGCACAGCCAGGGTTCGTGGGGTAGCCTCGAGAAGAGGGTTGGCTCTCTCCAGCCTTTCCTTTCCAAGCGCTGGTCCGGTAACTTTAGGGGTGACTCGGTACAAAAAAAGGAAGAAACAAAAAGTCCACTGATCCATCGCGAGAAAAAAAATGGGGTTGGAAGTATCGATAACAAGAATCGATTTTCTCTCGTTCATGTAAACGCCTAAATCTGAGAACATGAACAGCGTCCAGTCGTTATTTTCATGGTTTCTCAGGATCGATCCGCTGCTCCAGTCGCTACTTTAATAATTTGAGGTTAACCCCTCCCGTGTCCTATACGTTAAACATAACTGGACCAATTCGAAGGGACATGACGAAGAGCTCCGAAAAACTTTACAAAATTTTCGAAGGTAGCCAAGGAACGTGAAATTCAAAGTATCCTAAAATAGAATCCAGTGCGTACTTCGTGAGCGTTGTCGGTTTCATCCTCCGAGCTTTGACGCACAATGTGGTGGATGAAGAATGCTGAAGAAAAAGTAAATGGGGAGATTACAGTGGGCAGTGTAGGCACGACGGATAGAGGAGAATGGTGGAGCGGCGGAAGGGAGGAGGGGTAAGCTTGGAACGAAGGCAAGCGAGAATGCTTATGGGTACACGGGATGGGCACTGATGACGATGGTGGACGAGGAGGACGAAGATTGAAATTGAGAGGGATGGAAGACAACGAGAAAGTCGTATAGCGATTAGTCAGCGAGTAATCGTCGTAGCCGGCCAACGCCCACGTTACTGGCAGTACTCTTCGTGGCATCGAGGTTGCTCCTCTTCTTCTAGTGCCTTCTCCTACTTCTGCTTCCTCCTCTCTCCATACCCTTCAATCGCTCTATATAACATAGTATCAGCCACTCCTCGTACCCCCAGATCTTCTGCGCCTTCTGCGAGAAGCCTCGGGAAACCCTCTTGCCTTCCTCAAGTTCTCATCTGCCTTCCTGGCATACCACCGCATTATACCCAATTTACCCCCTCATTGTGCCGCTTAATTAATTAATCACTCAATTGCTCCTCTAGTCGTCTTACAGGTCTTCGAAAGCGAAGCTCGCATCGTCTCGTGAAAAATTCTATCAGTTTCACTCATATAAAACAGCTGCTCGGAAAAATGACTCTTTTGCCTTCCTGACGATACTCGTGAAATTTTCTTTGTCTATTCCCTTTTTTTTTTGTTATTTTCCAGCCTTTACTTCACCACTCTGTGCTTTTCTGCGCTTCTCTTCCATCCGTTCTCATGACTGTCGGGAATTATCAAAAGAAAAGCTGCATTCCGTCACGCGATCCAACCTATGCATTCCCGGTCCATGACCTCGTGCCCGAGTAGCTACTCCGTTAATTCCACTGGGTCAATTGTCACGGAAGACATTTTTTTTCCTCTTATTCTTTTTTTTCTCTTCTTTAACCATTGTACTATGCGTTACGCACTGTCTGCGTTAATGTCACAACCGCGACCCCTTCTTTCTCATCAATGACTTCACTGTTTGAAAACTGACTTGTATATCTCCATAAATTTTCATGCATTATCGCTCGGGGCACTTTCTTGCCTTAACTTTTTTCTCCTTGTCTTATTTCTTGGGAACTGCTGCTCCCTTGTTCTCGTTATTATGAAACTGTGGCGTACACGTTAATCACCCTGCTAATGAGTCCGTCGACTGTCTAACGGAGATTTTGCTTAAGTGCTAAAGAAAAGCGGCAGACGTTACTATAGATTTACAGTAATAATAAATACTTACAGTTACATAGATATTTACTTTAACGTGTACCTGATACTTCCTTTGTGATGTCATCGTAAACGTAGTATCCGAGTGTCGATGCACGAAGACACCTGGGAACTATTTCCTCAGATAAGGATAAGGAAAACGATAGGTCCCATAGTAGTTTCCTCTGATATCGAGCTAGCTTGTCGAACAGCAAGAGATATGAATGCAATGTATAGAGAAATGGACTGGGGTATTGGTACATAAAGATTTTTCATTTTCTTTTCCTTCCCAAAGGGAAACACTGTGGTTGAGGTATTTTATCTTGCGGCCTACGCAAACTAACAGGGAAGAGATAGAAAGGACGTGGATGCGTTTTGAAGCTGGGAAAGCTTGAATCATAGTGATTAGATTGTACAGGGATCCCTTATGATGTCCACGTATAGGATGTTGATTCATTATTATTCCTCGTTCAGGAAACATGATATCCACGAGGAATTCTACTCTGTAACTAAAACTTCTGTTGATTAATCAAGCTTCAGTATGATGTCAAAGGGAGATGATCAAGCTGAAAAATTACATATGGTTCACGTATAGAATATATATGAAACGACCCATGTCATTGGCCATGCGTACAGTATCGGCAAAAACTTTCTGAACGTCATCTAAAGGCGCGTTTACACCAAGCGAGCATCGGCTGCGAGCACTGTTTGTGAACAATCGCGAGCAAGAAGCTCGGGCGGTGTAAACACCCGGCCCCGCCGAACACCGTTTGCGGATGTTGTTCTCGAATGTTCGCGAAGATTCGAGCTCGTTCCGCTACTTGTCGGTAAACCAACGAATCATCAAAGGGATTTGGTGTTCGTTGCTCGTCCGGTGTAGGTATCTACCCGCAGGAGCAAGAGCGGCCGGTGATTCTTTTTAACACGAGTGCGTGTTGGTGTTGTTATATTATTGCGTCTTGGTGTTTTTGTTTCTAAAAATGAAGTGGGACAACGAAAAATGCCTTGAACTGATACGGTTGTACGAAGAGAAGCCAGAGCTTTGACAAAGGTTTGAAAAGGTAGGTAACAAATTAATTATTTTAGTTAAATATAATTAAAGTAAAACTACTGTATTTTTGAAGTTAGGAGGATTTGATCGATCACACTCAATTTATTCATTCAGTACGCGAATAATATTCGTCGAAATACTTCCGAATTGCCACTCTTCTTCATTTTCTGGTGTCTTTGAATCAATAAAAAAGTAAATTTTTCTACACCTTGGGAAACAATACAAAAATGCCAATGACTATGAAATAACGAACGAATGTGGAACACTTTTTTGCGCTCTAAAATTATGAACGACTTATGTAAGTGATTTACTTTTCAATATTTATTTCTCTTTTTCCATTTTGTGTGACCAGATTCGAGGTTCGGAGGGCTTAGCAACTCGAGATAGCCGCACCGAGGACGAGAATATTTCTATGAATGCAGATGATCCAGAGGAACTCACTTCTCAGCTAACAAGCAGCATGACTTCTCAAGCATCTACTTCAAAAAGGGAGACTTTTGTAAAACCTACTGCACCTAACAAGCGCAAAAAGTTATCGCGAGCTATTGCTGCTACATTTCAAGTAGACCAAGTTGTGGACATATTAAAATGTTCAGCAGAGCGTGATGCTTGGGACGTATATGGCGAACATGTCGCTTTGAAATTAAAAACGTACGGAAAGAAAACGCAAACTATATTTCAGCATTACATAAATAACATTCTATTCGACGCCGACTCACTTGATGTGCCTGCTAATTTTCAGTCTCCCAACCCTTTCCTCGACCTTTACTACAGGAACCTTCTACTGAGATTTCCGTCCATGAACGGTGACGATTATTACGATGGAGAGTTTTGTTTACGCTTATTTCCAATTCGCTTTTTCAATTTATTCAATTTTCCAATTTATTCACCACTTCAATACCTACGTCGTGTGTTTCGATGAAATAAAAAGATATTTAAATACAGAAATGAAATTCAAACTCTGTTCTTACCTTTACATAATCCTTCGGTACGTCTACGATGGCTTCACAGACTTCAGAAATGATTTTCGAGATTGATTGACTTTGAAATTCGGAAAAGATACATGAGACTGGCGTATGAGTCTCCTGTAACCAA
This sequence comes from Calameuta haemorrhoidalis, assembly GCA_031763665.1. Lineage (NCBI taxonomy): Eukaryota > Metazoa > Arthropoda > Insecta > Hymenoptera > Cephidae > Calameuta > Calameuta haemorrhoidalis. Next base: position 16,261 of record JARPRH010000499.1, on the reverse strand, counting down.
AAATCAAAGGGTTAATGCCAATCGAATTTCTGCAGGAATACATTCACGGTAGTTGGTATCATCTCTCGAAACTTTTTCCTCAATTTTGTTCAGTAAAAAATCAAAGTCAGATGATGAAATGCGGCTGAAATTTTTGAAAAGTCCAGTTTCATCCACCCCTAAGTCAGCTAGCAGTTGCGTGTAATTTCTTCCTTTCAAAAAAGAAAGACTCCCACTGCTGCGTTTCCTCCTCTGGCGGCGTTTCTCGATTTCAGAGAGAATCACTATCGACGTAGCACAGATGGCAAGCTTTGATAACGCCGGTCCCATGTTTGCGCACTCATCGCTTGAACTCCTCGAGTCAGCTCAACCTCTGAAATCTTTGAAAGTCAGAAAAGAGCTTATTGTTCGATTCTCCATCGGCTTATCGTCTACGAAGCTCCTCGTACGGTGATCCTAGTGACATTCCGAGGAATCTAGGGAAATCTCAACTACCAGCATTATGATCATTATAACCATATTTCGGTGGGAATAACAGGCCTTTCCATCCCGGCCTGCTTAAGCTCAACCACGTGTCTCGCAGATGTGTCGAAATCCTCACGGAGTCTTCTTACGCATTGCCATGTTTTTTTACAATGCGTTTTTTATTCTTCTCTTTATTTTTATTATCCTCCTCGCTACACTTCTCGAACGTCGTTCACGCTTAGCTCAGTCGAAGTTCCCAACGTTGGCCTCGGTATTACACAAATAAAGCTCTTGTCTGCTCGCATAACGTTTTCATGCAGATAAACATTCGGGATCTAGTGCTTTCAAACTTATTTGATTAATTCACCATTTATTACATGCTTTTAAAATAATACCTTTTCATCGTTTCTTCGGACCTCTGAAGTTATCTTCTAATATTCATGGATGTCTATCGACTCGGCACCCAGTGTTACCTAGAAATACCGTACGACCCATTACAGAGACTTGTAGTACTGTGCCCCAGATGGGAAGAGACGGCCAACTCAACTTCTTTTTCTTTTTCTTCTTCACTTTACTACCTTCCATTACTCTTTTTTACTTACTTACTCATATCTACTAGCATTCACTCACCTCCTGCGTTCTTCCCATATCTATATGCACGAAGCTCGTGTTTCTGGTTTATTGATCTCAGAATCGATTCTGCTTGCATACTGTGTTGGGGGAGTCTCATTTGAGTTTGGTCAGAGTTAGGCACGCTTATGTACTGACGTGTTCGTGTGCTTATACTACTATAATATTCTCTCTCTCTCTCTCTCGTGCGCGCTCTCCCTCTCTTTTAACTCGTGTATGCATACACATAAAAAGAGACGGATAATATAGGTACAGAAAGAGGGGT
>JARPRH010000499.1:0-10342 GCA_031763665.1 Calameuta haemorrhoidalis | reverse complement strand
GTCAAGATCGTACGAAGAGGAAAATAATTGATTAGACATTAATTCGTTTTTAATCAACGACACGGCGAACTCAGTGTTTCCTGTGGTCCATCCTTGACTGACCTCATCCGTGCCTACGTTCACGTGAGATACATGTTAATATGGCGCTCGATATCATCTTGTGCTCATCCGTCTATTGTATTAGCCACGTATCCATGTTTATGTAAACGTTGATTGTCATTCTCGATTAAGGGTGTATCATGGGAGACGCTGCTCGCCACGCGTAGGACTAATATTAGACAATTTTGACGACAGGTAATTCGCGCTCTCTCTCTCTTTGTTCCGGAGAGAATTGTAACCGCCGATTGGCTAGAACCGGAGGTCAACGCTGTAATCGCTATCAGCGATTCGATCCGATCCAAAATGAACTTGTCCGATGGCTCTTGCGTAATATGGAAAAGAAAATTACAAATATACGTTACCTAGTGTCTTTCATGCGCGGTACCCGCGCGATCGTGACTATATGTATACTGTATATAAACTGGTGGCGCACTTTATGAGCTTACCCTATACATATGTATGTACACATATGTGGCGTGTTTGTGGGGCGTGTGTGTATAGTCGCACGAGCGTGTTTGGTACGCGTTATGAATTTGAAATCGTGCGGGAATTGACCATTTTTTTTTAAACCGCTATACGCGTATCTGTCGCGTATTATTAAGAATATTATTAGCACAGCCCAATTGGGAGGGGGGGGGGGGGGGGTTATAACAACGTCGTTTGACATAAGAAGAAGGAGATGGGGGAGCGTTTGCGAATTACGATGAGAGACATTGTAAGCCAGAGAGAGAGAGAGAAAGAGAGAGAGAGAGAGAGAGAGAGAGAGAGAGAGAGAGAGAGAGAGAGAGAGAGAGAGAGAGAAATTGTATTTAAGTAGCTTATTATTATAATAACAATTATAATTATACATAAATTAGTGTGTGGAGCTGTTTATACTTAGGGCGATGCATATGTTTACAATGTGGTTATATTATTATTATTATTAATATTATTATATAATTATAAACGAACAATACCAAGTAAGTCTTAAGGGAGAATTATGCACGAGGGTTGGACGAAATGTTTTTAATACATCGGACGTAAATGCATCTACCGGGTGTCCCGTATGACGTCATCGGGAGTCTCAAAAAATATTCCCATGGTTCACATTAATCTCTATGTTTCGTGGGAATATAAATTTCGGGAATCCTGTGGCGCCGAGGTATGTTTCCTGATTCCTCGTATGTTAGTGACACACGCGAATGAAAGATACATTCGACATATTGACACTTTGAGCATCATGATGACATAATTAAAGTAATACGTTGACTATCCTCTCTAGAAAGTGAAAGGATAATTGGTCGTAATCATAATCATCATTTTCATCATCATTAACACCGCTACCACCACAACCACCACCACCGCCATCATTATCATTATCATCATCATTATCATCATCATCATAATCGTCGTCGTCGTCGCCTCCCTCCCTCCCTCCCTCCCACCCACCCTCTCCCACCACACAAGACACACTGTATACACGATAGATAAACGAGAGAGACCCAATTACTGTAAGCGAATATCGTAATTAGAGTAATTAATTGAAAATAATACAATTATTAATACGACTGCTCGTTTTATGCTCGGCGCTACGCATTTCATTGTCATTATTATATATCAGCATTTATTAATTATATATATATATAAATCGTATATATATATGTATATATATACGAAAAAAAATAAAATGTGTTTATAAATAAAATATGACTGTTGCCGTTGTTGTGATCGAGAAGATTACTATTATTGTCGTTACGACATCAGAAATAACGTCTTTAGTTTCTTTAGGAGAGTCAGCAAGCGCTTGTATCGGCGCAGCATGAGAACGAAAATCTTAGCGTCGTAGGTTAAAGATTAATTGTGACTTGGCAGGGGTACCACCAAAGGGGATGATGGTACTTAGGATAGGTTTTCTCTAGAGAAAATGTGATAAATTAATGTTAGAAATATAACGAGTATACATAGAGCGAGGAAATGTAATGAGAAATGTCAAATGAGGAGTGTTGGGAGCAATTGAAATGGACCGGAGGATAACGAGGCCCTTGGTAACATTTTTTTCTGCTTTTCCTCGTTTGGCTAGTCGCTCGTTGTAATCGCTGTTTGCTTCACTAAACGCAACGCGAGCAATTACCTTTAATTGCTAGGTCGTACACGGTCTAAACAATTTGCTGGATAAAATTTACCCCATAGTCGACCTGTTAAATGACGACCTTCCAGTGAGTGTACGAAGAATGCGACAACGGATGCGGTTCTGGGTTGGATTTTTGTAAGTAAAAAAAAAATACTTTATTTCTTTGAAAGGGTACAAATAACTATGAAAAATTTGTCAAATTTGTATTGCTTGAAACGATAACTTTCCGAATGATTTAATTATAGGTTAGAAGCGGAGATACATAGGTGTTATTGCGACTAAGTGACAGTCTGGTTAGTTTATTGTCGCAGAGATTTTCAGTGTGATTATTGCAGCGACACTTAAAAATAAAATCTAAATCAGTGGCAGACTTGCTACGTAAATTTCAAGACTTTTTATTGCCGATTATACGTGCCAACGCTCTTGAATTTCTTTTTTTATACCCATTTGTCTTCTGCTATGTACGTGGTTGATAATAATAGAAACGAGACACGAGTCAGGCCCATTCAGTCCTACGCTCATTTATAAATTAATATTGCATTCCCGTGGTAGCACAGGATGCACCGAGCATATTGCGTGGTATTTAGGTACAGCTACGTTGATTACTTCTGAGAGGATTTTCTATCTCCCTTTCCTTCTCATCCATCCTTGCGTCAGTTCATCCACATCACGTATTCTCTCTTCCGTCTTCATTGCCGTAACAGGCAGAACTGATAACGTCGTCCTGATTACCGAGTGTGAATCGTCACTAGGAACAGTGACGTGATGAGGAATTCGAATGGCTGCGACAGGAAAGGCTCAGTTTTTGCTACAGACTGCAAAATAGTATGTAGATGGCGCGACAGGCTTTTGTCTCATCAATGTCGCTGGATAAAAACGCTATTGAATATTCTAAACGTCGTACATACGTTACGCTGAAGCATTAATTACGTATTTCAAGACCATCATGTGGCGCTGCTGATGTCTTTTTAAGGAATTCCTGAAAGGTAGCAGTTGTTATTGAAACTGTTGCAGAAGGTGATCTGATTCAGTGTCACGGTATGTGCACTGCAATACGATGCAAAGCAGCTTAGGAATGTCACTTGATTAGACTGTTAATATTGAAATTAATTAATTCAGGCAGAGGTAGAAACGCTTGTGGTATTGCTGCGCTGTATGTGGCTTTGGCACGATTCAATATATTGATTGATGATTTTTTTTTATGCAGTGTCAACATTCCTGGAGTTGATTAGGAATTCTTGATGTCGCACTAGAGAATTTGGTGCGCCTATATAATGGCAACCCTTGTGGAGGTTAATCGCACGAAGAGTCGCACCTAGTAGATGCTATTAGTTTTCACAGCAGTATATTTTGGCGAGAGGAGAAACTACGTAAGAACTTTCAATTATTCTGTTGTCGAAAGATATTCATACTTTGCATTGTTATTTTAAGCAGTTTCGGGACCTCTTATCTCAAAGGGGAAACTGAAGAAGAACTTTGTTGTTTTTCAGTTGAATGCCAACATTTCAATCCAAATTTTTAGTAAAAGAAATGTCGTAAAATGCTTCTGTAAATTTAGTGATACATATTTATGTTGCAATACAAACGTAGTTATAATTTGTTGACATTACTTTTAGGGTTTTATTTTAATATTTGTTCTGCAAAAAATTATTTCTTAGACATGGCAACCTCGCGTTCAGTTTTTGGGCCAAAATGAGTTATTTTTAAATTTAGTTTTTAATGTAATTAATTAACGCTGTGGACGAATGACTTGATTTTTCTACTGGTTACTTTCAACAATGTAATTAATTTTTCGTTAGTTTTTCATCTATTTATGCGTATCTTCATATGTATAAGAGAAAGTATTTTTGACAGTTACTTTCTAAGCAGTGTAAATACTTTCCTTGAAATTTAGCTAGTAGATGTGTCGCGCATCTATAATTCAGTGATATCAATTTCAAATGAATACATTTTCAGCAAGGTGCTGAAACATCTTAATACAAGAATTCTGATGAAAACTGTCATTTGCAAGAATTTGACGTCTTAGTTATCATGAATGGTGTGTGTAAGCCAGCGTTCATTCGGCATTCCAGTATCGTGCAATGCAATGCATTAGTAAGGTAGTCACACCTGTTTATAGGCAAAGCAGTTTTGTTGAGATGTTTTATACTGGGATATTATTATGATTGTATTAACTATTTTACAGACAACACGAATATTTCATGTATTATAATTTTAGAAATTTCTATTTCATTATAGTAAGCAAGTAACATTTACTTTTTGAGCTTTTTCTTTTGATAAAAAATTGTTGGTTTTTGTTAGAACAATTAGAAAATTTGTTGACTGCACATTTTTTTGGAAAATGGAAAATAAAATTTAGAATGTGAAGTTAGTTCCAAAAGTCTTGTTTTTCATAAAAATGAATTTTTTTATGTGCAATCGATGCCAAATTTTTTGTTGGTCACGAATTGCCTAATAAAAAAATTTATTGGTAAGCGGTTTCGATGGAAAAAAAGCCGTTCATGTATCTATGGAGTGTAAAGTTAGCCCCAGTTGCATCCTTGATATCTCAAGAAAGCCGCAAGATTGATTGAAAAGACTTTTGCATAACCTATGTCCCATCCCAAGTAGGACACCTGAAGTTGCCGCGATCGAAAATGAGTTAAAACTACTTACCGTACAAAAGGATAATTCGAATTATTATTATATATAAAAAAGAGCAATCAACATATTTTCTAATTGTTCTAACAAAAACCAAAAAAAAACAACAATTTTTTGACAAAAGAAAAAGTTCAAAAAGTAAATATTACAGTACTAGGTCAGTTCGTAGGTGAGGTATTTCACGTAGGTCAGTTTCTGCACTTTTCAAAAAGTGTAGGTAACGAAACGGACCTAGTGAGTAAATGTGTAAGACTAATGAGAAATTCGTTTAACAAGGCTATCCCAGAGATGGCTTCACATACAACTTCCATATACGTTGCTGCTTTAAAATTTGTACTGTAATGAATTACAGCACTTGATTCAACAAAATTTTCTATCGTTTCACAAACTCGTTATCTTTACTACGACTGCATGAAAGATAATGTAGTTGCAGAATAGCGTGTATTCTGATAACGCCTTTGCCGCAACATTCAATGAAACCCTGTTGGCAAGATCGTTTTACATTTTAGGCTCATTTTTTGTTAAAAACTCATATTGTTATGCAAATATAAAGATGAAATTAAAATCTTTTTTTTTGCAATTGTACAGAAAATGATACTTCAGTAAACTATGGAACCAAGCTAACACATTAAAATTGAGTATAAAAGTAGCATAATTTATGATAAGAATATCTGATTTATGTAGAATTTATTGGAAGTGGGGAAACGTAAGGGCGAGCACTTAATAAACCATAGTGGTTAAACATCATATAGTACTAACACTTTATTTGCACATATATTAAAAACTCTTTGAGATGACAAAAGGAATACTACTTTAACTCTCCGAAGCATACATTCTTCTTACACACGATTTACATGAAATATGGTACTCGGAGGTTTCTAAGGTTGTTGATTATAAACCATAACTCAATTCATTTAGATTTGCCATATTGGATCTGTGATGTTAGAGTCGAAAATTTCGAGTTTTGATTTGTAATAAAATAAGTGACCCCAAAAACCTCCGAGTATCGAGGTTTATTTAAATCAAATAACTTTGCATTTTGGTCCACCATATTAGATTTGCGATTTTGAATTCCTAAATTTTAGGTTCAGATCCGTAATCAATGATTTCAAAAACACCCGAGTAACGAGTTTTACCCGAATCAAGTAACTTTTTACATTTTTGTGCGGCATATGGAATTCACCATTATAAATTCCTGAATTGTGAGTCCTATCTGCAATCAGCGACTTCAAAAATTTCCGAGTACTGCATTTTCTAATAATCGAGACGAAAGAAAACAACGGAACATTGTTTGCTGGGACGGGTTAATGCAGACCCGCTAAATTGGATCAGCCACTTTGAATTTGAAAATTGTTACTTCAGATCCCAATTCAGTGAACCTTAAACCATCCGGGTACCAATTTTCGCTTGAATCGGATGTGAATTACTAGTTTTCAGAATTGCCAAGTATAATACTCTTGAATACCACCATGCTTCAAAGGGTTAAGTAGCCTGTGTTACATAATATAATTCACAATAAACATCGGTATATACTTTGTATACAACATTTTCATACACCCCGCGCTCTCGTTTCATTTTATTTTTTGTATAATTTTTTTTGTACAAATGAACTCTGAGTGCTGTGAGAAACGAGTGAGGGGAATCTTTATGGCAAAGAAAGTGGCAAGGGAAAAGATAACAGCATTGTACCAATTCCACAGCGCGGTCCAAAAATATCCAATTCCGTGTAAATCATTTTCTGATTCATCAGAATAGTCGAGCGTGTAATTGCTTATTATATGTGGAATAACGTACCCACATTATGAAAATTCATAAATAAATTTTATCCACGTTTGTTCCATTTTCATTTAACGACCAACGACAGCCACACTAATTAGCTGATTAATAATCATTTTCATTAACCCTGATTAAGTCCAGGTCCGTGTAATTCGATAAAACTCTCCAGTGTGCGGGGTACGTTCCCGCAGTATGATAAGTTGTAAGTTTTTACGGCTTTAGCAGCCATACACTTTAGGGACAATTTTGTCTGAGTGCGCAGAATTATTTCTGCTATACCTACAACCACAAAACAACAGTATATATCACAGAATATCGTTATACATAAAGTTGACATGTATCGAACATGAAAATAAAAATTATATTTAGCTTGCAGTTATTTGCTTACCAGTGGTTGCTGCGTTGAACGGTGTCTTTCCACGACTGTTCACAGTGTCCATGTGTGCTCCAGCTTCTATCAGATCCATAATAATTGAATGTAGCGTCATAAAATCACTGCAATGAAAATTCAATAATAAATAAGACAGAAATGACAAAAGTACTGTTGACGAAATAGAAATTCATTCTAAATAATTACCTGATTGGCTTTTGATAGCCAACGATGACATGAAGTGGTGTGTTTCTTTTACTATCCATGGCGTTGACATCAGCGCCACATTGTATTAACAATTTTGCAGTGGCAGCGCAGGGAAATCTAAGAAAATAATAAACAATTAAATGACCCGATAAAACTGAAGAATAGTATTAAGTCTCGTAACAAGCGAGTATTTTCTTTCCTATTGATATTTAATTGATGGATTTGTTATTCGATTATGCTAATGTACATGATAAAAATATTAACTACCTGCACACATCATTCGTATGAAAATCATCGACTGGCGTTTTGGCATTTACTGCCAAATGTAAAAGTGTCTGTCCGTCGCGCAGAGTAACGCGCAACGCACATAATTTATGTACTAAATAATGAGCTTTATTGACATCAGCCTCGTCATATTCTTTTTTATTTAAAGTCATCAGTGTCGTTAGAATCGTTAGAATATAAAGAGTCGTCGTGATATTAGACTCCATTTCTTCCTGTATAATAAAAACAATATTATTAGTGCGTGAATCATGCGTTAGGAAGCTTGGTAGATGTTGAAGTATGTTGTTCTTTATGCTTTTATTTATTTAAACTTACAATAATCTGATCCGGATCTTCCTTAGGATCAGGATCAGGATCCTTTAGTTTGGCCTTATTTCTTCCCAATTCAATAACACTCGCTTCTAAAACGTTTATCACCTGGGAAAATTGTAGATCAACGCCTACGTGGATCATTTGAGAGAATACCTGTAACGCAAATTAATATTAATGGTTAGTTGAAAATAATATAAAATTCGTATTGACTTTGTCTTTTTGTATTGACGTGTCTTTTTTTCTCTGCTCCAGTATTACCTGCGCGAACCGTAAAAGATCCTTGACTACAGAAATATTGTTTAACTGTCTTAACTTTAATGCGTGGAGCCATAGGTCTATACATCTGTCGAATCTCGCATTATCGGCGTACACAGCGCCACGAAATATTATTGGATGTGGCACTTCTGGATTGTGAGTTCCTGCCATCGAACAAACAACTCTAATTTTAAGTAGCCACATACATAGTAAACAACAAGAAACTGATGTCAATCAAATATCTTGCTTTTACTTACCCAATATTCTCTCTCTAATGGCAAGAGATTCCATGTGAATGGCATTATGATTATGTTTGATGCTTTCTAGTCTCTCTAAAGTCTCGCACTCTCTCCAATTCTCATAAGCACTTATAGGTTCGTCAACTTTCTTAGGAATAATGTTATCGGGATCACTAAACCTAAATATAAAATAGGAAAGATCTGTCATTATTCATTGACTCAATTATTTGTGAAAGAAAGCATTAGCTGTACAAAACAATTACCGTAATTCCATTGCTGCATGCAAATACTTGTATGCCCTTATGATACAATAATTATCTTTGTCGTTGGCATAGGACGCGCCAAGTAATTCGTACGCTTCTATAACTTCCTCTTTGGTGACTTCGTCCCTTTCAACTAGACATTCCACGACCTCCATTCTCGTTCTATCGGCTGCTACGATTAAGGGAGTCATACCATTGACATTCTTCGTCATCTTTGTACCAAACCGCAAGAGCTCAGACACTATATTATAGTGACCGCACTCAGCAGCAAAATGTAAGGCTGTTGCACCGCAGTGAGCTTTCTCATTTGGATTGGCTTCATTTTCTAAGAGGAAGCTCACTACGTCAAGATGGCCCTTATAGGCCGCTATCATTAGGCAGGTATTGTTATATTTATTGGCAATGTGTATATTGGCATTGTGGTCCGTTAAATATTTTACAATATCCAGTCGACCGTCGAAACATGCCGCTCTTAAAGGCGTTGAGTTCGACTTTGTGGGATGATTTACGTTGGCCCCAGCTTTGACTAATGTTTTAATGACATTTAAATGACCAGCACCTGATAATAGAGAATTGTAAATTATTGTATTATGATAAGAGTACGTTATATGTATGTGCTGTTTATTTATTTTGGATCGTACCTGCAGCACACCATAGTGCACTAGCCCCTTCTATTACGTTTCCATCAAATTTTACAGTACCCTCTTGCTCTAAGTCAGGCTTAAATTTCTCTAGAAGCATTTTAACAACCCGGTCATGACCATATCTAGCTGCTACTATTAATGGGGTACATCGTTGTCCATCTTCCTCCAAGACTTTCTATAATAGAGTAAATGTAGAATGTAATCTATTCTTGGATATACAATTTTATTTTAGATAAGAATTATAGAAAAATGCTTATTAAAGGTTTATGGCGATACTCTTTGTTACAGTTCAGCACAAGAATGTAAAGTCTAAATAGAAAAAAAAATTATAATTCATCATAAAAAAAGTAATGTAAGTGGATAGTGATAATCAAAGAAGATATCATGACTCGGCATATTGCTTGGCAACAGCCATTGATTCTTTGTTTGAAACTTCATGCGTAGATGGAATTGGATAAGTGCCAATGGCAGTGGTTAAGGTGCGTATTTATTTATGTTTCCAGATTTTAATATTTGCCAAACCTCCAATCTGTCAAATATCTTGTTCAGCTATATTTATTTGGAAAAGCCATGGCACGTGTACATGAAATAATACATTTCTCCATATAGATCAAACATGCTCATATACATAGATATATGCCAAACAATAAATAAAAAAGATCTCTTGGAATTGGTTAGCTTTAGAAGTGTTAATAAGACAGGGAACTTGAAGAGAAATTATATATTGCTTAATTTAAATAAAGTGAGGCATAGTAGCAGAAAATCATGATTAAATAGTATAAATATACAAATATAATAATTTACATGCAATATCATTGAACTAATGACTGCGAATGGTGAAACAAGAAGATTAACTTACAACATTATTATTAAAATAGCAAAGAAGCCAATCTATCAATGAACAAATTACAAAGAAACACATTGTGTATCGAAGAATCAGGTCTTACTCAAATCCAACTATAAATAAACTTTTATTGAAAAACAGAATATTACTACCATTATATAAATCAGTCACACAAATATCTAAGAGATCAGTTTGAATAACAATAACTCACCTGATTAATGAGATAATCGATTTGATCAGAGAATCTGGCACTAAGTAAGGCATAGAGCGTAATAGCCATACCATCCCTAGCAGCATA
>JARPRH010000497.1:16933-32880 GCA_031763665.1 Calameuta haemorrhoidalis | reverse complement strand
CTTGGCCTCGATAATATGATTTCCATACTTTTTGTTAAAGGAATTCATAGCACTCCTGTACTTGGCGTAGTTTTTTAAACTTAAGTGTTTTTTGGCAGATTCGTCTGAGGCTTACCAGCGAAAAACCTATCCAGGTGATTTTTAAGATTCTCCTCATCACTGAAGGTTTTCCCGTTCAGAGAATTTTTTCACGATCGGAATAAGTGATAATCGGAGTCTGGTGAATACGGAAGATGAGGCAAAACATCCCAGTCAAAACTTAACAATTTCATCCGGGTGGTTAACGACGTATGGGGCCTGGTGTTGCGTGGTGAAAGACAATTCCTTTCCGATTTGCCAATTCTCGACGTTTTCTGCGTATTGCTTTGTCCAGTTTCATTAACAGCGAACAATATACAGTTGAATCAATTGTCCTGCCTGCCGGTAACAGTTCGTAGTGAATAACATTTTTATAATCTCACTACACGGAGAGCATGACCTTTTTTGGATGCAATCCCGCCTTCGAGGTCGTTGGACGTGGCTTGTTGCTGGGCCCCCAGGATCTTTTGCGTACTACGTGACTGTAAACGATCCATTTTTCATCTCCCGTAACCATCTGCTTCAAAAATGGGTCGCTTTCTTGGCGTTTTCGTAGCGAATCGTAGATAGATATGCGACTAGCCAAGTTGGTTTCGGTCAACTGATGCCGCGCCCAAACATTGAGCCGAAAAATATATCCCAGCAAACGCAAATGGTTTTATGAGATGTGTAATGTCGACTATGAGTAATATTTCATAAGGAGTCCAAATTTAAGGTGACGACCGAGCAGCCAGGATTAAGAAAAGACGTGCTTTACGACGTTTCGACTCGTTTGGGAGTCATCTTCAGGTATAATCTGTATTAATGTGAAGTGGGTTACAATAATAATAATAATAGAGTGACATAACGGATTATTAATCCGTTATTTTAATCCGTTAAAATTATGGTGAAAGTTCTCTTACCTTAAAAAATTAAATTGTAGGCATTAAATATATAACATTGTGTCAAGTAATCATCCTTCAGACGTTAACCATATAAAAGTACGTGGTGTTTAGTGTTATTGTTGTCAAAGATTGTGTAAAACATGATTAATCTAGGAGTAATAAAAACACGGTAAATAGTTGATGATGAGGACCTGTATAAGTTAAGTATACTAAGTTAAAGGTAACAAATATTACCTATATATAAATGATATTATATTAGTTATTAATTGTATTTTAATTTTAGGTAAAAACTGTGTGTAAAACTTAGGAGATATACGTTTGACCATCATTGGTGGCCATAGTGACAGTGTCAAAGTGAAATTTGAACTTAATTTAGATGGATAACGTTTTCGGGTCACATAGCGAACATTCTTAATTTAAGTGGGAATGGTGAAGTTAATAACAAAACAAAAATCAAAGAGTAGGGATACTATTAATTCTGTGATGTAATTATTGGTGATTAGAATTAATTAATTTATGGGAAATATGACTAAGATATGATATATTGAGGAGTTACCATTAAGTAATTCATTTGAACTGGAATCACGTTTGTTACTAATTTGTGTGATACGTTGTGTGATGATTCTAACTATTAAGCTTTCAGGAAAATCATTATTAATAAGTGTGTCTATGATTAGATTAATATTATCAGAGTGAAATTTAGGATGTGATAAAATTATAGCTCTGTCAGTTAGCATTTTAATAACCCCTAATTTCTGTGAAGTAGGATGAAGTTAACTCTCAGTTAAAATTGATGAAGCGGCCTGACCATGTTGGTTTCCTATACCAGTTGGTATTTATTACATCATCAGTTATAAATAGCGTGACATCAATAAAATTGATTTTATTATCATGTTCTACTTCAAAAGTGAATTTCAATCCAGGATGGTATGAGTTGAAGGTTTCCACAACTTCTTGTATTCTGTGTTCAGGTATTGCTGTCAATATGTCATCCACATAGGGTAAGTAGAAGGGAAATTTAAAATCTAATTTAGAGATACAGTGGTTTTCTAAGTCAGTCATTACTAAATTAGCCAGGACCGGGAATAATGGTGATCCCATAGGAGTGCCAAAGGTCTGTTTATAATATTTGCCATTGAAAGTGAAATACGTGGAATTCATTATGAATTCAATGCATGACTTTAATTGTTGCATAGGAATTTTAGTTACAGATGTGATCTGTGAAGATCTATTGTCTAAGCTACGTAAAATCAAGTGAAGTGGAATATTAGTGAATAAAGAGATCACATCCAGAGATACCAATTTGAAATTGGCGGGAATTTTTATTTTATTAATTCGTTCAACGAAATTCCAGCTATCCTTCACATACGAATCACAAGTGATGGAAATAGGATGTAATATTCGGTGAATGTATTTAGCAGTATTATATGTAGTACTGTTTACAGATGAGATAATAGGTCTGAATGTGAGAGGGGTTTTGAGTATTTTTGGGAGCGTTAAGGCTGTTAAGGCATCTTTCCCATATACGCTACATATCTTTTTATGAGCTTCAGTTCATTTACCTTTTTTGAAATAATAAAGCAAAATATGACGATAATGCAACTTATTTCCTTCTATTTTTATAGCTTCGTAGGATGCAGAGAATTGACGTTAGGCAAACGTACACTTACAGAAAGATTATGTGAAACCTAAACATTCAGATGCGCCATAAAGTTGCAAAGTAGCGCTGAGAAATACAAGAGCGACTAGGAATGAAACACCGCCGTAACATAAACCGAACGAACTTATTTGCGAACCCAATAAGTTAGTTTTAACCGATTTCTGAAAGCTATGTTTAATTTGAAAGGATCAGTGTCATAGCTTACTCAGAATTAGTATAGTTCAAATAACATTGTTTTTTTCTATATGTTTATCTTTGTGTAGTCGTCTAGTTACGTCGTTAATTAATTCTGTAATCCAACCGTATTTACTTAGACCCAAATCGGAATGTCCTCTACTAATAACCTGAGGATCATACAATGGAACGCACGCAGTTTAAGGTCACCTGTGTCAGAACTTCAGATTCTAGCCGAAGATGCTCATGTTCTCTGTATTTCGGAGACCTGGTGTAGCCCTGGTCAACAATTCAAGAATAAAAATTTTAAGATCATTAGAAGAGACAGAACAGGCTGGTAGAAACTATAGCGGTGTGGCGATACTTCTGAGGGAATCAATAACTTTTAGAATAATTGACCTACTTTCTGTCATCCTTGGTAGAATAGAAGTGGTTGGCATTGAGCTCCTATCCGAATCTATCTCTGCTCCTCTAAGGATCTTCTGTCTGTATAGACCTCCCAATTGCTCTCTATTTGCATCAGTTTGGATAACCTTCTTTAACCAACTGTGGCAGGCGAACACCTTAGTCTGTGGAGACTTTAATGCTCTATGAAAATAATTAATAATTAATCTATGAAAATCTCTTGATGATATGACTTTTCGGTCATAAATAATGGTAGTTTTACTAGGCTTATTTGCCTGATGCTTAATCGTTTGCGGTCGGAGCCGTCCAATAAGCGATCGTCATTGTGGACGAGAGGTATTGGTACGCGCAGTAAAAAAATATACTCAGTTATCATCTCACATTGTCAATTTACATTATACGGAAAATAAGACTTCATTGCTAAAGGTCTCTAATTTGTTTCAAAGGAAACTTAATTCCTTAATCTACTACACCCATGTGTATCTTATCATTCAGAAAGACAGACGTACGCAAGCCGCTTCATAATACGTCTCTGCAGCTGTAAACTAAATTGGGAGGCTATATGCCGACACGCGTTCGTATCCATTCCTACCAAGGGCTTCGTTGAGATGTTTGATTTCTGTATCTAGATGTTGCGGTTGGGAAATGGTTAGAGCCCAGTACATAAGGGAACTGATGATAACATTGTTTTGAGCAGGGTGATGATGTGAGGAAGCATGGAGATACCTATCGGTAGGGATAAGTTTGTAGTATACCTGATGGTCTAAGCTTCCATCTTCATTTCGATGAACTAAAACGTCTAAGAAAGGAAGATCTCCTCGTTCCTCAATTTCCATAATGAATCTTATGGTCGGGTGTATTGAATTATGTATCTCAGGAATTGAGGCAAAGTGTTCATCCCGTGTTTCCAAACAATAAAGGTGTCGTACACATACCGGTACCATACCGATGGTTTCAAGGAGGATGGATGCAGGATTTTGTTTTTGAAATGTTCCATAAAGATCTTGGCTATAATGGGTGAGATGGGGGATCCCATTGTTGCCCCTGATTTTTGTTCATAGATTTCACCCTACAACTGGAAATAGGTTGATGTTAAGCAGTGTTTAATTAAAAGAAGAAGCTTGGAAGGAATTTTCTTGGATTTATTGACGATTTCAAGGGTGTCGGGAATGGGATCGTTCGTAAACAATGATTCGACGTTAAAACTGACCAAGATCTCATCGGGGCTAGTTCTAATGAAGTTGATTTTGGTCACAAAGTCTAAGGAGTTCTTGATAGTGTGGGATCTTTTGTCCTACTAATGACTGCAGGGCTTTGATGAAGAAACGAGCGAGTTGGTATGTAGGGGCACCAATGCTGCTTACTATTGGACGAAGGGGGACATGTTCTTCATGGATTTTGGGAAGGCCATATAGTCTGACAGGGAAGGATTCCTTAGGAGTAAGAGTTTTAAGAGTTTCTGGAAGAAGGTTAACTTCTTTGAGTAGCTTGATGGTTTTTCTTCTCCGTGGCTGTTGATTGATCTTTTTTTTTTTTTTTTGTATGTATTTGAGTTATTCAGCATGGTATTGATCTTGTTAGCATACTCTTCTGACAATTTTGTCATTTTTCCTGAGACTGTAGAGTGCTTTGCGTTCATTTCTACTGATATTCTTCTGCTTAGGAGGCTTTGCTTTGTGTTGGATATTGGAAAGTTTCTTCTAACATTATTGCCCGTTTCTATAGGCAAGTGGAAGATAGCTAATATGGAAGATAGTCTGGCTAATTATTTCCTCCATGGGGATCTTGCTGGACGCTATAGCAAAATAGTGACCCTTCACAAGAATGAAGACTTCAGCATCACATAGATTATAGTTATTAAGATTCTTAACAGTATGTGTTAGGCTTGGAGGTTTTACTTGTGGAATTAATTTTTCGAATTTCCATTTCTGTTTTCTTGTTCTTAGTTCGGCGGAGTGTACTGCTTGTTCGTGTGTACGGCTATTTTCCATTTACCCACAGAAACTAGCAATAATATTGGAAGAAAACTAGCCAACATCTTACACAAAGCAAAGCCCCTTAAGCAGAACATCAGCAGAAACGAACGCGAAGCACTCCTCAGCCTCAGGGAAAACAACGAAATTGTCATACTTCCAGCAGATAAAGGGTAATGCTATGGTAATAATGGACAAGGAAGAGTACACTAACAAAATCAACAACATGCTTAACAATTCGAATACATACAAAAAACGAAAAAAAAAGATCCAACAACCGGCATGGAGAAGAAAACCATCCAGCTACTCAAAGAGGCCCCTTCGTCCAATAGTAAGCAGCATTGGTGCCCCTACATACCAACTCGTTCGTTTCCTCATCAAACCCCTGCAGTCATTAGTAGGACAAAAGATCCCACACAATCAAGAACTCCTTAGACTTTGTGACCAAAATCAACTTCATTAGAACTAGCCCCGATGAGATCTTGGTCAGTTTTAACGTCGAATCATTGTTTACGAACGATCCCATTCCCGACACCCTTGAAATCGTCAATAAATCCAAGAAAATTCCTTCCAAGCTTCTTCTTTTAATTAAACACTGCTTAACATCAACCTATTTCCAGTTGTAGGGTGAAATCTATGAACAAAAATCAGGGGCAACAATGGGATCCCCCATCTCACCCATTATAGCCAAGATCTTTATGGAACATTACAAAAACAAAATCCTGCATCCATCCTCCTTGAAACCATCGGTATGGTACCGGTATGTGTACGACACATAACAGAATACATAAACTCAGTACACCCGAAACAGAGAGATCTCCCTTTCTCAGACGTTTTAGTCCATCGAAATGAAGATGAAGACCTAGGCCATCAGGTGTATCGCAAACGCCTCCTCGTATCACTACCCTGCTGAAAAAACTTCTGTCATTAGCTCCCTCATGTACCGGGCTCTAACTATTTCTCAACCGCAACACTTGGATACAGCAATCAAACACCTCAACGAAGCCGTTGGTAGGAATGGATACCACAGCAAAAAAATTAACCATGTATTACGTGAGCTACAAAATAAAAAGCCATCCCGATCTCCCAAAGAAGAAGCAGAGCAACAGAAACGTCCCAAGTTCTACTGTATCTTCAAGGCACAACAGACCGGCTCAGCAAGGCGCTACGGAAATACAACACCGCACAATCTTCAAACCCTCCAAGAAAAATGGACAAATGATTCCCAGAACAAAAGACCGCAGACCACCACTGAGTGCCCCAGGAGTATACAAAATTCCCTGTTCCTGTGGAAAAGTGTATATACGCGAAACCGGAAGGAAGATCAGTACACGGGTTCAAAGAACATCAACGGTGCACCAAATACGGTAATTTTTCTCAATCTGCCCTAGCTGAACACTGGATGGACACTGGAGATTCAGTGGAATATGAAAAAACCAGAAATGCGTGCCATTTCTACAGATTATTTCGCTGGAAAACTCCGTGAGGGTCTAGAGATATTAAAACATCCATGATGGGGATATCAAGTAAACCCCATCTGGCACACCGTCCTCCCGGTTTTTTAGTTGATCGGCTGATCAACTAAACAACTTAGGATCGACTGAAGCACTGCTCCTTATGAGCAATCGTAGGTATATTAAGACTTCCCAACAACAAGGAGCTTTAGTATCGGAGCCACCTAGCCCTGATGATGCAGACTGAAACGTTTGCGAAAAGTCGGCATAAAGTTGAACACAAACGCGGCTTTCATCCGGAAACCATGAGTTTAATTTACAATTGTACCTTTAACACTTTTCGTACAGGATATATGTATATCGTTCTTTATTTACTGGCAATAAGTTCATTGAGCCCTCGAAGGATGTTGCTAAGGTTTTAATTAGGAAATGTGAGTCATAACCAGGTAAGTTGTGACACACAACAGGAATGGTGTGCGAGTTCTTATAATTTAAATTACAACTCTGATGCGCAGCACTTCGATATTTACCCGTAAAATGACAATGATCGCAATGCTTGATATCTTGAGATGTGAACAGTTTTTCACAAAGTCTGTGTAGAATAAAATTCATTTTTCTGTTGGAAATTCAATGGTTCCATAAATACGTTATGTTTAAGGTGAAATTCTACGAATTGAGATAACTCTTTTAATTCGTTTATAAACCACTTTACACAATTATTTCCACGATTGGCTTTAAATTTGGAGATGGAATCATCAAAGTTACGTTGTACATAGTACGCGATGCTGTGCGGAATATGCTTTTGATAAATCGTTGTGTTTGACGATTTATAAATATCCGTAACTGACTCTAGAATACACTAAATGCCAGCGTATATAACAAATGGTACAGCTTTTTTTTGTGTTATAATCTTTGAATTTTAGAATTTTATCTTTTTCATTTTGTAATACGACTCTGCGTTTATATATATTTATATAGTCGAATCTATTTTTTTCGAAAGATTTCGGATCCAAGCAAAGTGGGATCAAATTGGTACTATTTCATTAGCACAATCGCACTCTATTCCGTAAACATTTATTGCCAAATCATTCATCGTTTCGAATTTCGGAATATCCTTTAAACTAATAGGAAAATTTAAACCTTCATACCTTGGAACTGAGCTGAAAGGGGGGTACGAACTGATCCTATCTACATGATTTTTTGCTGGATGAAGAGTTGCGGTAACGGACCGGAGAAAGCAATACGGGTCACTATTTCTAATGTTCACAATTGCTTTTTTTTATTTTGCACATCCTTTAGTAGTTGGATGAACTTGTCTTTCTCGCTGTTACTTCACCTCTTTTTTGAAGTTATTGTTTAAATTTTTCGTTGAGGATTCCGATCTTTGTTAAAATTTTGTTTTTCTCTCCGATCGTAAGAGTAACGTTTCTAAAAATTTTATTCAAAAGCCTGATATTTTGAGTGTCAAATTTTGTCCATTTTTCAATTTCTGCAATCGATGATCCCTTCTTCAGAAGTTTATACACTCCTTCCATAATCTCGATCGGCTTCCTACATTTTACAGAATCCATTTTGTTGACACCAATAATGCACTTGAGCGTTTGAATAATAATAATTGTTATGCATTATCGAAGGGCCTTTTATACAAAGGTTTCAAAGTTTTCCTGGAATTATTTTGCATCGCTTCGAGCGATAAGACACCTACCCGAATTGCACACTTTGAGCTCGACCTCTACTTCAAACAGTTTCCGACACGCATTCGCAAATGCACAAAGGGTCGCTTATCTTCTGTGAGTAATTCGATACCCTAAATAACAAGATAAAAACAAGGTCCCGGCAGCCGGACATAAAATTGTTAGAATTCAACGCAAAATTACTAAAATCCACCCAAAGTTTCAGAATTCGGCTATTTCCGTGACGTCACTCTTGGAAATCAGGGCGTCCATGACGTCGATTTAACACGGATGCGAACCTTCGAAGGCTCTCGAATGTCAAAAAGCTCGTGTTACGCTGGGAATCTCCTGTTCCCGAAAAATTCACGCCATCTAGTCCGCGCGTGTAAGAATGCGCTAAATCAAAAAGGAAGATGGCCTGGCAATCGATAGTTCCACATT
Source organism: Calameuta haemorrhoidalis (assembly GCA_031763665.1). NCBI lineage: Eukaryota > Metazoa > Arthropoda > Insecta > Hymenoptera > Cephidae > Calameuta > Calameuta haemorrhoidalis. The sequence continues at coordinate 24,138 of JARPRH010000497.1, read as the reverse complement.
AATTTTAAATGCGAAATTAAAAGCGTACATTTGACGCATTTTTGTAAGTGCAGCTTATGGTTGCACCCCAAAAATAAGGCAATCTACAATTAGAATCCGAACGGATAAGGTAGTCTTGTAGACTCGGCCGAGAAGGATTGTCCGTTACCGTACGTTACCTATACATATTTCACGTCGACGAACATCGTATCTCTGTATCTCTGTACCTATTTTTCTCTCAATATTTTTCAATAAACTTTCACTGTTTTGTTATACTCACGTGAGTTCTAACTTTTAAACCGGCAACGATTCCAAAAATCTTTTTGACCTAATCTTTCGACCCGAACTACTTCGTCGCCGAGGCGTTCGGCATAACAGTCGGTTACGGGAAAAATCTCTATCTAGAACCGGCCAACTTATGCTATTAGCACGTTACATGTTTTTTTAAATGAAGGTTCCTGTTATACAGTCTGTTTGACATGAACGTATGCTGCGAAACTCAAAAACTATTTGGGCTAAGGCATTGGAGAAAAATACATACAAAAAATACATATACTACATGACATAAAGCGTGATGGTTTATTATTAATGTTGTTCAGTCGCCTCCATTATTAATAATTGCCTGGCATCTCTGAGGCATACTTTCTACTAGTTTTGTAGCATAATCTTGGGAAAAAGACCTGCATGTAAATCGAATCTGTCGAGATAACTGTTTGACATTGCAGATCTTTTCCCTCAGAGCTTCGACTTCATGAGTGCCTAAACATTTTCTATGAGATTTGCATTTGGCGATTGCGATGGCCAATCTAGTACGTAACGCCATTTTGTTGTTTCCACTTGTCAGTTATAAAGACGACTGCGGTGTTTTGAGTCGTTAACCTCTTGCAGTAACCAGTTTTCATTATTCCTTATAAATCACCTTTGGACAGATAGTTAAAGCCTTCTGATATATTTTAACCATTTTGGCAGCGTCCAAATTATCTGTAAAAGGTAAACCCGTCTCAACTTTCTTTCGCCCAATTTAGTCTTTTTTCGGCGTGCTTTTCGGACAGTAGTGGCTTCTGCACTGTGCTTCGAAAGTTCACATCATGAGCCAATAAACGTCTTATAGTGTCACATGATACATGTAGAACTTTTTAAAATAAAACTGTCTGCCCGCCACGCAATGGTAGACGAGAATTCTTCTCAAACACCCGCAAAATCAATCTCTCCTTTTTCGTCGTTTTTTACACATCTACAATCTGGAAAGCTGTCGACGTTTTTTCCGTTAGAATAGCATTTCACCAACTTATTTGCAAATGTTTTCCACTTTTTTATGTATTTAGCAACGGCCCCGTAAGACATTGTCGGTCCTTTCGGACGTAAACACAGAAATACGGCTTCGTAACGTGATGCGTACGTACGTCATAGTGAAATACGTTCTATTACAAACAAAGTGTAACTGCAACTGCACCTTTTTATACAAAGCATTGAGCAGGATGGGTCATGCCATCTAATTGCATTTAAATCTGTGCTCTGACAGTTTTCAGAAAAAAGTTTTGCCGTACACGCTCTTGTCGAACAGACTGCATATATTATTACTTTAGCAAAGTTGCTTTGCCAGCGCAATCCATGATGCGAAAAAGTAAACGGACATGCGGAGATGGAAAAGGAGACGACGAGGGAATTGAAATGATCCTATCGTCTCTCAAGTACTCATGTACGAATGTCATTTAATCTGTAACAATCGATTTAGGATATTCGAAACTGGTATAAATGTAATCATTAATTTCTCTTGGTGCATATCCATTCGTTAAATATTCGATCCAGTGCCAATGTTAAGAAAAATATTGTTTCAAATAGCTTCGGCCTTCGAGCCGCCGAATTAAGTTGCCTATATCCGCACGTATACTGCGACTTCCTTCGATTAAAAAGTCTCAGTCTTCGACTGCTGCCTGTACTTGGCGCCGACTAAAACGAGTCTCTTGACACATGTATATCTTGACACTGCTGTCTTTAAATAAAGTACATATTTTGAAATTAGTTATCTCTTCTGGCATCTATTTTTATTATTAATATGAACCTTTGAATACCACACTTTAATAGATGCCCAAATGACTGGAACAGCAGACTGGCTGTGCGGTCAGCCAGTGAAGTATTTAATGGTTAAGACTGCGTTTTGTTTCAATCAATGTAATAGTATATATTTTAGTACTGTTAAAAAGACACTACATATAATTTACATAGCTTCTATTGAACAATTAAAGAATGTTTGTTTTAACAGGACACTGAAGAAGGCTTTGATGTTTGTGAACGATTCACATTATCCAATATCAAGAATCATCGATACCTTTCAATTGATGGCAATGAAACCAAACAAAAAATTGATGAACTTATTACAAAATTGTCTATTCACGGAAAGTATAAAGTTGCCAAGGAGTTACAATACTTAATCAGTTGTTTCCTACATAGTTTCGATTTTGAGCAACATCCTCAATATGATCTTCAATGGGCATTGTTGTCATTGTTGCTTGATTTGGCAAATGAAACAACTAACTCAGACTTAAACAGTCATGTGTTGCCTAAAAACGAATACAATGTAAATGCTAGTGCAGATTGTAATAATGGTGCAAGTAATGAAATTGATTGGGGTCCATATTTAAAGGAAAGCCAAGGAGATTTTTTTTACGACTTCCAAAATAGCACTGAAAGTGTAAGTTTGAAGACATTATCAGATATAATTTCATTCGTCTAATATCAGACTGATATTATCATACGCTCGATAGTAGAATACTAAATAATAACAAAAGTTATTCATGTAAAAGTATTCACAAATAAGAGGCTGTTGTTTTCTTTTCTGCATTTGCAATAGACGGACTACATATTATATGCAATATTTATATTTTTAACAGGAGTGGTCTGATGAAGAAGTAACGGAAATTAAAGAAGTAGATAAGTGTCTCACTACTTCAGAAAATGACGTACATTTGTTTGAAGCGTTGAGCATAAAAAAGTTTTATATCGCGCAGTATAAACTTTCAAAAATTGTGATGGAAGGATTGGCATCAAAAAATTGGCTATCAAATAATGTGCAAAATTGTTGGTGGTACAAATTGGAACAGGGAGGATGTCAAGCTAATAGTTCTTCTCAACATGCAAACTTTTCGGAATTGTGGTAATGTTTGTAAAGTTTTGTCAATATATACATTATAATATTCTCTTTCATTTCGTTATTATTATACTTGTACAGGGATAAGGCCAATTTAGAATCATTACCAAATGGAACGAGAACCCTTAGTGAGTACCAATTCTGTAGGGAATTGTTGTGGATGTTCTATGTGCAAGCGAGGATGACTGTATTTCAACAACAGGAGTGGGAGTATGGCGTTATACCAAATATTTCTATACCAAGCTTATCAAATGTAAGTGTTATGAAAATTCTAAAGTTTGATAATTTCTATAGTTCTTACTCAGAACTCAGTTTTACTATTAATAGCGTGCTTTTAAATAATTTAATAATGAGTTTAGAAGCGATCGTATTCACAACCACTTTTATGGTCACTCTTTATACATTATCGCTCTAACAAGGGGAGGACGCGAGCTTGGGGTCACGGATTTAGGAGTCCTTTTGGGGTAGGAAAGTACTTTGTAATAACAAACTGCAGGCCAAGTGGCAGGAAGCGACTCGGACCCGTTTTCGAGAAAAACCGGTTTGAAAAACGCAGTACTATTCATATACCTGCACCGTTGCCAATGTTTTCGAGAAGGCGGCGTAGCTCGGTGGCAGCGCGCCTGACTACCACCCGAGCGGCCAGGGTTCGATTCTCCCATCACACGATTTTTTTTAATTTTAATTCTTTTTTTTTGCTGCACGGCAGCATGGCCTCACGGCAGTGTGGCCTCTTTAAAAAAAATGACAGCTACACATAAATGACAGCACACTGACAGTTTACATAGCAATAAATGAGGTTTTGAAATATTTCAATAGTTAGGTTACTGCAATAATTAATTAATATTGTAATGACAAAATGTAATATCACTTAAGATTTATTTTCGCAACAAATTGCAATTAAGGCAATGTAAAGTTTAAAACATTCGCAATTTTGATATTCTTTCCAAGTAATGATCATGACTGCAATTCTGTAATGCGATGCTGTAAAATATTTAAAAATTAATTAATTGAAATGTTTTTACAACATAAATATGAGTATGAACAAATTATTTTTTGTCATTGGGTGAATCATACTAATAGTAGAATCAATCTTGCGCATCTAAACTATGAAACTTTTTAGTAAAGAACTTCTAAAACTTCTTAGTGAATCGTAGAAGGAGGTGAAGCATGATCACTTTCTGGATTGCATCAGGATACAGATATTTTGGATGTGCAAAATTGATTCTAACTATGAATCACCCAATGACAAATAGTAATATGTTCCTAAACACTTTTTTCCTATAAAAACATTTCAATTAATTGCTTTATCAATTTTTTACAGCATTGTATTGCAGAATTACAGTCGTGATCATTACTTGGAAAGTATATTAAAATTGTGAATGTTTTAAACTTTACATCGTTTTAATTGCAATCTGTTACGAAAATAAGTCTTAACTGATATTACATTTGGTCATTACAATATTAATTAATTATTTCAGTAACCTAACTATTGAATTATTTCAAAAACCTAACTTATTACTATGCGAACTGTCAGTATACTGTCATTTGTGTGTAGCTGTCATTTTTTTGAAGAGGCCATACTGCCGTGTCGGCCACTTGCGGCGAACTTCTGCTGGTGTGTTTCTACTGACTAGTCCTGTATATAACGGTCATTCGGGTAAAGTCAGCTCGATTCGACTCGCCTTGATGAAGTTTTCACTTCTGTCGTGTGGTCTTAAGCACACACCCAGTTTTTTTGATAGACAAATTTTCCTTTCTTTACATCTACGACGAATCGTATATTTACCAGTTTCATATGAATATTGGCTTACCTTTAACGGAATTAATATAAAACTTCCAAACGCGCCGGCCAATTTGGTCCAGTTTCTGCCTGTTATTATCTTTAACGACACTGCAGATTCTCGTAAAATTCTTGTTTTCGGAGACAATCCCGTGACGGCTATCTCGAGAGATCGCAAGCGCACCCGAACCTTCCCCGCCATTTTTTATTAGGAATGCAATGAAGTAAAATTTTCATATTTGTTCTATATTGTAACTGAGATTTCAACGATTACAACGCGCTTATAACCATTCAAGAATGATTTTGTTAAAGAGTTAAATTTTTCATTTGAAGAAACATCTAGATTTTGCGAGTTTTGCTCGAGGTACTCGAGTGACGATTGCTTGGCGCGCGTGGTGAGGTAGTGGGCTGCTCGAGGTGCGGAGAGACGTGCGGTTACCCCGCTGCAATGGAGCATACTTGAAATTTTTTAAATTATTAATTAAAACAACTTTTTACAATTGTTGAATTTTTCGTTGTTTTTGCATTTGTTCATTGATTTATTTCTTGGTTATTTAATTCAATGATTTTTTCATCTTAATTTTTGCTTACTTTTTCTTCTTATCGTTTTGTCTCTTAAACCTCTTAATTACTGTGCTATAATTAGAAATATGAATTTCCTTCTGGAATTACTAATTCTCGCACTTTTCCCAAAGTCCCAAAATGTACTATTTCACTCCAACCTCTAGCGTTCGGCTATTTTGTATTCAAGCGAAATAAAACCTTTATCATTTGAAAGGGGAGGAAATTTCCTAAAAAAATATATCTTTGGTTTTTCCAAATTGGTCATAGTTTTCCAGAAATACACAAAAATTAAAGTGTTCCACTTCAATTGAACGTTACTGTAAGTAGTTATACAAGGTGAGTTCTGGACCAAGATCCCTGCACCGACACTTTACCGGCATCTGGGTTCGCGTCCGTGCTAAGTTAGGGATGTGGCGCCCCCTAGTTAGCGATGTTGGCGCCCCCTGTGGATGGTAAGTTAGGGTGATTGGGCCCCCTGTGAAATATTTCCGCTTACCGACGCCTCCGAAGGGGGTGCGCGTGGCCCCCCTTCATCGGCTGACGTCATCGGAAGGGGGGCCCCAGCTTTACGTCAGGTGTCAGGCGTTTTACGGCAGACTTCAGACATTTTCAGTCAGGTATCAGGGATTTTACGGCAGAATTCAGGAGTGTTACGTCAGGTGTCAGGGGTTTTACGGCAGATTTCAGAAATTTTACATCAGACATAATTGAGTACTTTCTGGATCCTTCTATTGCAACCCCAATGCAGTCTCATCCATGATACATTGACCTCGCACGTGGAAGTGGCGGATTTCAAAGAGATGATCGGTACCCCTTTGTACGTTACCGAATTTTGCACTTGCGATCCCGCGGCAGGATCCTTTTCCCTTCATCTCTATCGTTCCGCTACGATACATTGGCCTTGGAGAGACGGTAGAAAATCAAAGTAGGTGTCAAATAACCCTTTGTACATTACCGAAAAAATTGTTTACAATAATTTAATGTGCACTATTTATTCGAGAGTAATTGCGCATGGAGACGGTGGATCTTTGATGTTAAAGAATTTAGCAAACCTTTGTGTATTGCCGAAATGTAGATCCATGAATTGTTCACCTAATTAAAATTCCTTTACACACTCTTAAGAAGAAGAAGAAGAAGAGTGTCCTCTATATAAGGAAGAGCTTGGTGCCCTATTCGTTAGTTCACTGTTACAAATCGTTGAGAAGCAACGCGAACTGAAATTAAGAATAGATTTGAGAAGATTTAATCCAACCTATGCAAAAATGGACTTGTCAAAAATTAATAAAGTGGCATGTCTGGAGGGTTTCCTGCCAAAGAAAAAGTTATCAGAACTTGAAGTTCAGAAAGAATATAAGATTACTAACATAAGGAAAATTCAAACCAAATTTGGAGCAAGACATATCGTTGACGTGGAAAATAGCTTCGCCGTATTCCTGCCAGCAAGGATCTCAAGGGTTCTGACGGAAGATGAGGATTCCTTTCAACGGATGGTTTTGGTTACCGCTGAGAATCGGCTTTGTATGCGCTATCTCGGTGGGAAGTTCAACCTCATCGAATTTCAATATTTGTAAACGTTCATATTCATGATTTAAATAAACAGATTGTCACATACGTGATAAAAAATACAACTGATTATTATTTCTTTCACATATACTTTATTCTTAATCAAAAAATATACATTCCATCATCCAAATCCTTAACGATTTAACATTTTCCATAGCACAATTGAAA
>JARPRH010000497.1:0-11200 GCA_031763665.1 Calameuta haemorrhoidalis | reverse complement strand
ATATAAAACTTCTATTTCATCGCATTCCCAATTAAAAATGGCGGCGAAGCTTCGGGTGCGCTTCCGAAATCTCGAGACCTCCGTCACAGGATCGTTTCCGAAAACAATAATTTTGTGAGAATCTGCAGTAACATAAAAGATGATATCATGCACAAACTGGACCAGATTGGCCGGCGCGTTCGGAAGTTATGGCCAATTAGGTGTTTTCACTTCAAGGGGGTGTAGCTCCTCGTAGAGTGATGCTACAGGGATTCAATGGAGGTGTTTTTTTAATGCCGAAGGATGCTCTCTAGAGTTTTTACAAGCTTGAATAGTTCTTCACTTGGATAAAGCAATCCACCGTAACGACTCAGAATTTGGGTGACCTTATCACGATCACAGGATTCCTCGGCCGTGAGACGTTGTATGCAATCCTTGCATTTTTTACCATCCCTAATGCGTTTGGCTACATAACCCGACACTAACGCGAGAACTTCTTCGCTCGTATTTGTAACATCATAATCATGCACAGACACGTGGCTATGACTCGATATCGATTATGTATCCAAGTACATGTGGTCTTGATCAGCAACTTCGGCTATAAATAGATTGCTGCATTGATTTTTGTTAACAGCTCATCTTTCGCCAGTTTACAAGCAGCTAACGACTTTTTTGTCTGCATAAGCGTTTCGAGAAGCTCCGCACTGGATAAATTTAATCCCCTGGGAGGCTTAACCAATGAATATGAACAAACAAGATGGAATACCTGTGCAAACAACAACGGATCGAAATGATTATTGCTGCCACAAGCGTTTCGCATCATGCCGAAAAACCTCTGAAATAATATCAATCTCATATTAAGAAATCGTTTATGCTTTCAATGTATTTGACTGTTCACTCGTTTATGTGCACTTGAATTTCTTACTTCGAGTGCATCTTCGTTCAGACGAGCCGCCATGAGGTAATCGAAATTACACTGCTTGCGAAGGAATTCGATAAGCTCCAACGTAGCGCCGAGCGTGACTTTTAGACCAGTTAACATATTGGCCCATATAGACAGCGCATGTACAACACTTTCCCAACGGCGCAGGTAATCCAAAAATCCTCCGATTGCCTGTTCATAAAATGAATCATGTGGAAATTTACAATAAGAACAAAACAATGTTAGCGCAGCCAGTAGTATGTTTTTATTTATTTTTATGACGGTAATACTTTCATAATATAAAATGAAAACATAAAGTAAAATAAATAACTCATAAAATGAGGCAGTCGGCTATATTAACAATTTCTATACGACTTCTGGGGCAAAATGTACAATTGTATATAATAAATAAATCAATCTCGTCCATTTTCATGTTTAGCAGTTGTGAATCCAACAAAAAATAACAAACTATGTATCGAATCTTCAACATGACAGTTTGAAATAAGTGAAATCAAGATATTAACGTGTTGAGTCATTTAAAAACCGATATTAGTAACTTGTTACTCATCGTGTTAATCATCTTGAAAGTGATCAAACAGTCTGTTATGGTGTATGAAAGATTAAATTTAAGAAAAGATTTTTCTGAGCAAACCTTTTAACATGTGATGTGAATGTTTATCAGTATAGTAAGAAAATGTTTATATAAGAATAGAAGAACGGACTGTAATTATTAGCATCCAGTGGACCAAAAGCGTATGGCAGTATGAAAAATTTCATTAATTATATTTTATCTGCTGGAAAATGGTATTTAATATTTTGAAGTATATAATATTTTTATCGATATTCAGCAAAATATAAAATGCAGAAAACTATAAATTACTGTTCCCATGAGATAATCTAGTCGTTGAATGAATAACTGTACTCACTTTTTTCTGTGGACAAGTTTTGGCGGGACGCAACGCATCAAATGGCTTTCACGAACTCATCGCAAGAATTAAATTATCAACCAGTTTGATGAATTCAATGGTTGGCTCGCAATCTTTAAGTCGAGGACACCTCGAGTCGTTCTTGTAGAACTTCATCGTGATTCACACGCGATCAAAGAATAGCTGGAGTATTATCAATTTATATAAAACAATATATTACAACGAAAACATAGACGCAGTGTCGGAGCGTTAGTTTACCTGAAAAGCAAATGGGACATTCACACGGAGAGAAATATTTTGCTAACTACAGCATGGCTCACGTTATCACAGCAAATATCAGATGTTAACATAGTGACAGCAAATACAATTGTTGTAGTTACAAAAAATATTTGTTATTGCAATATTTGCTAGGGAAGCAAATATTATTTGCTGCAACAACATACAAAAAATGTTGCATCCCTTAGCAACGGTTTTCTAGGGAAGCAAATATCATTTGCTGCAGCAACATAGAAAATGATGTGCTTCCTTACCAATGATTTGCTAGGATAGCTAATAACGGTTGTTGGGGCAGCGTCTGATGGATACGGCCTTCGTTATTAAAAATCTATTGTTTGGCATAGATAATTATTAAAGGTAAACAGTATTAATTCTTCATGGCATTTGAACGAAACATATTCTATATTATTACAGATGCAGTACATAAAGTTACAACACAATGTACGTATACATGGATATCTTAAATACTATAACGTAATTTTAAGGCATGCCATATGAGGAGGGAAAAACCTGATTCATCGTACAATTTCATCGGTGTCCTGGGTGCAGCGTCGAGGCGGCGATTCAGCTGTTTGCACTTTAAAAGTTTCCAATAACCTCCGTTTTTTCGTCGATGGTACTGAGACTTGTGAGTCCGATTTTTTGTCAGCTCTTTCTAATTCACATATAGAAATTTCTTCAAAATTAATTGGGCTGATGTCAGCGGCGTTCAGATTTTAAATGTTATTTTCAATAACATTGTGTAAATCCTCGTGAATTGTTATGGGTACAATGATATCTGCACAAAATAATAGACATAAGAAATCATTCAAAGTTATAGAACCATGCATAAATGTCGGATAAATAGATTTGTCTAGCATTCGATATTTGTATTCCTTACCAGAACTTGCCAAAACTTTTCCTTGAAAGCCATCAAGCAGTGTATCGTGCGGTGGAAATGTTTCACATTGCTCGGAAGACTAATAATAAATGTAAAAAAAACAATAAGTTTACAGCTTGAACTGAGAATCACAAATGTTGTGCACAGATAAAAGTCACGTAAGAATTGTATTTTCAGTAATAATTTTCCGTTACTTATGTAACACAATAAAAGGTATCCGTAATAAATCTACGGAAATGCTTTTCGCCAAGTTTTTCAATCTCTATAGTCTACTAACATTACTTTTTTAATGAATTGTCCCAATCTTTAATTCGATTGATATTGTATCTGAAACGGTACTTCACGAGTAAATAACGATTTCATCATAACACTCTGTCTTACCTTTGTTATATTTTTGCCAAAATCTTTTTGTCGGTTAATCTTGAACCGTACCAAATCCAATGGCTGAAGTATCAAATCCCTTAGAAGATTCACGTCAAGGGAGGGCAACAGATCGTCCGTTATGCTCAAATCTGCAAGTGATAATTGACCGAATTTATATGTCAAATGGCATACATTTACGTAACTCCCATAGTTAGTGTCTATTACAAAGTGTTTTCGGCTTCAGCAAAATAAATGTATTCAAATTATACAGCTATGTATAATACTAGGGAAGTATCACGGGTAACAATAGCCGTTGAAAATAATACAACTATTGTTTACATAGCTTCTACTAAATACAATTTACGGACTCCGTGAGTAAAAAGACTCAAATCGAAACAAGATCAAAGAGCGATGCAATACAGCCATGTAAGGTAAATATCCCAGTTTTCGGACTAAGGGTGTGTGTAAGAGAGATGGAAATACGGTTTCTTATGCAGGTTCGGGGATTGAGACCGTAGCGTTAGGTGTCCGGCCACTGGGACGTTTACCTTAGTAACTATAGCAACAGAAACTAACCGATGTTCTTTTTTTATTGACCGGCGTGTAATACACGACGAGCGAAATGATTTTTTGAAAAATTGCACCACTGAAAGCACTCTGATGAATCGGGTCTTGGGGCCCGAAAAAATCAACTAACGAACCCAATTTACCGAGAACCGTAAAACGCCTAACCGACGCAGATCGCGCAGTGACCGTGAATTTTCACGGAATACGATAATAAGATACACGTAATTATCCTCGAATACTTTTATCGTATCCTCGCCAAGCCCCCAGCGTCGAAGACGTTTTCCTGCCGATACACTCATTTTCAACACAATGGTCATCGAATACACGAAAAAAACCACTATCGACAATATTCAAATGTATGTAGTCCATGCTCGACTAAAAACAGTCGAAGCCCACCCACCGCACGCTTCATTTATATCGCACGAAGCGCATTTCGTTCGAGTTTGGCACGTGCGTTATTTTTATTGTATTTTAAATCGGAATAACTTTTTACTTTATTAATATTTGTCATATATTACCTGCATTGAAACAACGAGTTTCAATGCCTGTTTAGCCAGTCGAAACCAGCCAATTTCAATCCGATGCGATGTAGTGGGCAGAAAGCGTCCGTTTTCGTTTCGATCGTTCTGAAATTATCTCACTTCGATCGGTTCCAATAATGCTTCCGAATTATATACCTAAGACACGTATAAAAAATTCAACCGTTTCAGATTTCGAATGCTAGGTTTTTTCGTTTTGAGCGACTCACCTATACACTACAGATACCGCACAGGTACGAGCGTAAACCTCGAAGTTGTTATGATCAACTTTTAACAATTTATTGTCGGAACATAATTGTTACATTGCTCTATTAGCTCGAATTTTTTAAGCTCTGACAACAGTCGCTATGTTATACTGACAAAAAAATAATATCTTGTAATAAAATCATTATTTTTTAGACGTATCACAAGAAATCTTGCCAAGTAATACCAGTTACAAACTAAATCGGTGACTTGAGCAAATGCTTTGGTACGTCAGCAAATCGTTTGCTGCATTAGTAAATATTCCGTAACATAAAATTTGTATTCCTACTGCAAATTATTTTTACTGGAACAACAATATTTTTGCTGTAATATCATTCTGATTTGCTGTGATCCAAACTTAACAAATGCAATTTTGCTGTAGTTACTAAAACATTTTTCTCCGTACATTTTCTAGTAGCCCTTTGGATTTAAATGTGCATCGGTTAATTTGAAGGCTACTTTCATGTTTGGTTTTCCATGATCTTCGTGATTGATGATGGCTTTCGAATGCCGTTTTTTACTGAACCACCGAGAGTCTGCAAAATAGAAACGGACATGTAAACTCATATAAGGTGGATTAGAAAGTGTTTTCCTGTGAAACAGTTAACCACATGGCATTGCAATAAGCCACAGGGCGTTACGTACTTACATTGAAAGACTATACTTTCGGCGTTATGATACCGTTGCGGAAGCATTTAATCTAATGCGGGAAGTCTGCCATCATCCACAGGCGACGGTTGTCGTCGCAAGGGTGGTGACAACTGACTTTCACATCCGTTACGCTGAACAGCTTCCAAACACCTCGGTTCCATTGAGCCCCGTCCATCGTTACAACATAGACATGGAAACCAGACCTCTCTAATTTCATGAGGCAGTCGAGTATCAGCTTGTGCAAAATCTGGCTCGTGACGCTATTTTTGCTTAGAAAGCATCCAAGAGCTTCATCTCACATGCCTCGGAGGAGTTGGAACATGAAGACGAGCGCGTGATCAGCACGTTCGTCTTGCAGCCGAATCGGAGTGTGTTCCCCTAGGTCGACGAGGCCGTTTAAACGCATCATTTTTCGATCGAAATTAATCACTTCGCTGATGGACATCTCATTACAAGAAGCGTACCTAAACGTAAGAATTTGTGAGATGTTAATTTAATCCATATCGAAGGAAGTTCACCATCAACGAATAAATTTATATTCACTGTGATGGAAATCGTCATGTTTTTTATGTTAAAACAAAAAATCGCGAAATGGTTACTTCATTTGAGGTGTTACGTAGTATTGCAAAGACAGTAGGATACACATGTTATCCGAGGGTAAGCAGTAATGAGAAAGGGAACCGTATCAATCAAATTATGGAAGGTGATATTAAAAGTGGTTGAGGAATTCTTGAAGCTTTTAGTCGTAAACAGTTAAAGATAGTCTGCTGGAAGACATACGGAGTATCGAATTCCTGGATGCACTCATGTAAGGTGTCTTAGGAAGAAAGGGATAGCATGTTTTGGGATTGAAGGTGTTCGTAGAGCTTGCTGTTCTTGATACGCTTTAATAGGCACTCGTACACTCAATCGATCCGATATCATCGTTGACTTACACATATTGCTTTTGAATTATTGAAGCACGCCTTAACTACTTCTTGCTGAGCTGGTGGCAATTCGAAAATTGCATCTTGCAAAGCTTGTTTCTCGATAACAGCGCACTTTTTCATAAGCTTCGACGATCTTTTGCTTAAACGTTTTGCCTACAGTCGCAGGAAAAATAAAGTTACAAGACGAGTGCGTACAAGAGATTCACAGATTCCATGTGTAATAGATACAATGGAACCCTTGCCCATGAGCTGAGCGAAGATGCGTTACGATATCTTCTTTGGAATCTATACAATTCGGGATGGCTAAAATATCACGGCGACGTTCCACATGTTGGATTAGTCAGTGATTTTACACCAGAGGACATTGTGTATTTTAACATACAGTAGTATGACGCCATAGATAAATTATTTGTACGTAAACGACAAGGTGAAATGTGAGAATTAAAAAAATAAACCTTACAATATTTAAGTGTTTGCAGCATAGTACTAAATTTACCTTCTGGCGCAAGGGCTTGCATGCGCGTTGATTCACGGTTAATATATGTTTTAGCCGACTGTATCTGCCCTTCATATTTGTTTTGCGCTTGCTGTTCCAATTTTGTACTTTGACCCGCAGCTTCCGGCAAAAACTAAATCTTGGTGTATTGACGTGCTTCTTATATTCTTCGAGCGGCATAAATCCGAGACAAGATTCATTGCGACTGTTGGAAATAACAATATGTTAAGATTCGTTGCCTTCTATGGCCTATTGCTATCTCACGCTACTTTCGCTTGTATAGAAAGGTGTCTGCATAAAGGTAATGCGAAACCCTAACGAAATGGTCAATAACGTTAATGGCAAGAATGCCAGCATGGTATAACGTTGCTCGATTGTGGCTCCTCCACTACTCTTTACGCCTGGATTATAAGAATTTATTGTTTTCAGAACTGTCTACTAGCGGTATGCAATTCGCACTGTGCTTCGTGGTATTTGTGCCTTACAATAATTGTGATGTAGAGTTGGACAAAGAAGTAGCTACATGAAGTGTAAGGTGCCATAAGAATTACAGTTATAAAATACTTTTTATACTGCAAACGCTTCGCAAGTACTTTCCGCGAGTATTTACAGAAAATTTGCTCTAAGCCTCGCTAAAAATGATACTTATTGAAAATAAAATAATTGGTTTTATAAATACCTTTCTTCCTTCATCCCCGTTCCAGCACATATGATTTTTTCTGATATTTTTCAGAAGTTGTTCCAGCGAGTTAATCGACGTAATGATTATGTCGAGTTTTATGTTGACTTCCTAATCGAATGTATGAACCTTTAGGGATAATACAAAAATTGTATTAAATTATGTTTGTGCGTTGTGAAATGAAACATTCGTATGTTTCAACAAAAAAAAAGCAGTTCTCCCATCTCACGATAATGAAAATGTGAATTCAACATTTTCTGGATCTCAGACTAAAATTTGAATCACACATACATTGTTATTCAACAAAGCTTTAACCCCTTGCCTTACGATTTAATTTCCAACTGCGCGGGCCAAAAGCGACACCAAGGTCGGTCGCGCGCAGGGACATAAACAGCTTATCTCAGCGCTCGAAACTGTACAAATCGCAAACTTCCTAGGATTTGTATATACACGTGCGCGGTACAATTAACTTTGCAATATGTTTGATAAATAATTACGGTTAGTTGATTATTAAACAAAAAAAGATTTATTGTTGCAAATTAATAATAACATTTTTATTTTAATACAACAATTTAGTAATCTTTGGTAGTATGATATCTCTCAAAACATGTTGGTACATGTAATGGAATTTTACACTTTCTGCATTCCCACGTTGTCCCACTGCGTTTTTTATGCTTTGTGCAAACTACACATCTTCGTTTTGGGTGTTGGTTCGACGGCGTTGGATCTATATTTTTGGGAAAATGACTCCACTGTTGAGCCTGCAATTTTAGTGGTAAATCTCCATTTGGCAGCTCCATTTACCAATAATATACACTTTCTCATCAGAGGGAAGCACGCTAACATTTGATCTTGTCGATCAACTCCTATCATCCCGTTGTTGTATTCGACGATACACTTTGGTTTCCAAGTAGGATTGTGTTGCTTTTTGATTTGCTCAGTCATTGCTACTGTTGTATGTTTTGTAGATAGAATAAAAACGTCTCGTCTATCTTTCCATTTTATTGCCAGTAATCCATTGCAGCTTCTCATTTCATATTCCCTTTTTTTTAATTTTGTTTTCAAGAAATCTTTTGGCATATTTTTTCTGTTTGCGCGCGCTGTTCCAATGACATTAGTTTTGCTGTTGAGTAGAGTTACAAAAAGATTTGGTGAAGAATACCAATTGTCCAAATATAATGTGTGTCCTTTGTGTAAAATTGGCTTTGATAGTTCTTTGACCACAGTTTCAGATGCATTTTCTGTAGTATGTATTTTGTCACGGCCAGTGTATATTTTGAAATTATAGCAGTAACCCGAACTGGACTCACATAATTTATAAACTTTTATACCAAATCTCGCTCTTTTTGACGGATTGTATTGTTTATAAGATAAGCGTCCTTTAAATTTGGTTAATGATTCGTCAATTGCAATGTCCTCATGCATAGTATATATTTCTTGGAATTGTTGATTAAAATAATTTATTACGGGTTTTATTTTGCTTAATTTATCACTTCTATTGGCCACCTTATTATTTGCAAAATGCAAAAATCTACTTATTTGTAAAAACCTTCTGTACGGCATCGTTTTTCTAAACATTGGAGTTTCAATGACGGCCCTCTTAGACCAATACATTTGAATTGCAGGTTTCTTCACTTCAGCCGCAATTATACATAGGGCAATATTTATTTTTAGTTCATTACAGTCAACAGGAAACCAAGCTTCATCAATTTTTCTTCTTTTATTTTCATTGTTTATTACTTGTTCCGCGTATAGATTTGTCTCCATCACAAGATTTTCCCAAAATATACTATTAAACATTATATTAAAAACGCCCATTTCCTTTTTGCTTGTACTCAACTGATCTAATGTTGTCTCTTTTATTCCGGGAATTTCCATATATTGTCACATTTTTGGTTGGTTCTCGTTTTTTTTTCCAGACCCACAACTCAGGTGATTGATAATAATCTTCATTATCGGATTCTTCGCTAATGACCAGTTGCTCAGTAGCTTTTCGTACGAAACGTACAATGTCACTACCACTGTCACTACTACTGGTAGCAATGTCATCACTGTTCTCCATTCTAATTTTTTTTTTGAAGGCATTATAATCGGTGATTTTATAATACTTCTTAGATGCAATGTAACGTCGAATGCGAATGAGAAGTAACTGAACGTCGCGTAACCTCTTTGACCTATTATATTCATATTTAGGACGGCCGCCCCACCAAGTTTCTGAAATGTTTTGTATATGTTTCGCCCGGTAGACTTACGACGACTCTGAGGCGTCTTATTCATGTTTGGTCCGATAATCTTGCGACGCCCCTGAGGCGTCTTATTCACGTTTGGTCCGATAATCGTGCGACGCCTCTGAGGCGTCTTATTCATGTTCGGTCCGATAACCTTGCGACGCCTCTGAGGCGTCATTGTAAGCTAAGGGGTTAAATAGAATCTGTGAAAGACCCTTTGAGGGCTTCAAATTGAAGGCGATTTCGAGATTTTTAAAGAAAACTAAGTTTTAGCTGATATATCCAAAATTTTTACGATGTCCGTTGCTTTCTTTTTCTTTATGAAATTGTTGTTAGGTTTGGGTTTTGTTTAAAATGAAAGCGTGGTGGATAAATAAACTTACTGATACGGAGAGATCGTTGTACAACTGTACACACAAACTCGGTAACTGTGTACGCTTATCAAATTTTATGGCAATTCCAAATTGGCAAAGGCTTTGTCAATTGTAAATGGTAAAACAACTTTTGCCCAGGGATCCTCGGGGATCGCGTTCACATCAGTTTGCCACATGACATTTTTTTCAATTGAAAGTAGCGAAGTTCCTTTGCTAAATTTTTTATTAAAAATTTCCTTTTCTAAATTCTTATATTTTAGCCCCGAAAGCGCCACTTACGCCACACTTTGGAGGCACGAGCATGAATTACATAAGTGTACGAGATAGCGACCATCATACGAAGGTTGTTAAGCCTTAGCTAGTGAAGCTGCTAGGGCGTAGATATATTTTAATGTGGTCTACCATGGAAACGCTAGGCCTATTTGTTTCCTGTGGAATTTGTGGGTGTAATTCCGACGAATGAGGGTGACATTTGATATACGGATCGATTATTTATTTTTGAAATATGGGTTCACTTACAGTAGTTAACAGAGTTTACAAAGTTGATAGGGGTGGTATAGCACTTCACTGTGAGATTTTTTCGTTGGCACTCCGTTGCCCGCCATTGCACTCACGATAGATTTATGAACACGCTCATTGCGTTGACTTCCCTGACCCTCAGGTGAGATGGCTTGGCCACAAGGATCCGAAGACACGTAAGATACTACCAGCGGAGGAGCAAGCAAGACTCGATGACCGATTTTGAACAATGCACCGCAATATTGATGATTTTGTAATGAAAGAGTCTTGCATCATACCTCGCGCTGGCATGTGGTGTGTGTCACGTGCCGTGCCTTTTTGCACTCCGGCTCTAACACTTATACGCGAACACAGGAATATGGCAAAGAGATCACGCGAGTCGGGAATGCCGACCGCAGCTTTATGTGAGGAAGTCTGCTTTCTGTCTTATCACGCCAAGAACGTGCCTAAACGTGTGAACTAAAAATTTCAGGATTCATGCCAGCGGTTAATACCGCTGAATTAGTAAGATTTGCCCCCGTCTGTCCATCCACTTTTTACAGAAAGCGGAACGGATCAGTGGGAGCAAAATTTAGTCTCCAGATACACACCAGAGCGCATAGTTCGGGCTGGAGTAGCTCCTCACTAAT
>JARPRH010000496.1:0-19750 GCA_031763665.1 Calameuta haemorrhoidalis | reverse complement strand
GTAGTAATGTAAAAGAGTAGCGAAAACGTTATAGGAAATTTTGAAAATACAATTAAAATGATGGGCCAATGTTAGATCATAGAATAAGAAAACTTGTAGTGACCAATGTACTTGGCCTCAATAATATGATATCAATACTTTTTAATAGAGGAATTCACAGCACTCCTGTACTTGGCGTAGTTTTTTGCACGTAAGTGTTTTTTGGGAGATATCACAAGTTTTTGTTGCTCAACGGGATATAGAACTTCTAAGCAATGAAATGTAAATGCATTGCGATATCGCTAATCAGAAAAATACATTGCGTTGCCAAAAATGTTTAATGGCACATAAATTTAATTTGTAAGTCCAGTTTTTAGAAATGTATAAAGATATATACAAATTTTTAAAGAAAATGTAATCTTGAATGCATATAAGCGTCGTTAATGCTGTCCAGCTTATTGAAGCCGTGTGGTAAACATAAGAGAGGAGAGTGTGCTGAATTATTTAAGTATCTCAGGTCATGCGAGCAACAGAGAGGATTATTCTATATGAGCGAAACGCCAAAGCGTCGCTCGTTGCACACTTTTCTGGACACCCTGGACTTCCGCTTCCACGTCCGACACCTAGATCCAGGTAACTACGGAGAGGAACACCTGGACACCCTAGACTTCCACGTCCGACACTTAGACACAGGAAACTACGGAGAGGAATACCTGGACACCCTGGAGTACCACATCCAACACCTAAACATAGGAAACTACGGAGAGGAATACCTGGACACCCTGGACTTCCGCTTCTAACACCTAGACACAGGAAACTACGGAGAGGAACACTTGGATACCCTGGACTTACACGTTCGACACCTGGATACAGGAAACTGCGTATAGGAACACTTGGACACCCTACAACTGTAAAAACTGTCACCTAAAATACGAGGACGTACGTGCACCCATACATACACGCTCTACATGAATGCTATTAAATAGTTATTAATTTTATACTTTTGTGAAGACAGCCTTATACTAACTGGAAATTCAGTGTGAACGATAGCTTCACGTACAAAGTGTATTTGATTGTGTTATGTATTCGTAAATGTCCAACACCATCCTGAGTACAAATAGATAAAGAAGGCAAAGCAGTCAGCGCCATCTCTTGTATAAAAAAAGTAAATGGATGTGCGAAGACGACGTCGACGACAACGACGACGACGGACCTGAAATAAAATAATCTCGCTCGCTATGTTGATACGCCCTGATCTCGTACACGAATCGTATTAAACTTGATGGCAATCAATTCAGAATCCTTGATTCCTATATTGAATGTATCAATAACTTTTTCTCACACATAGCCGTTCATAAGATATTTGAAGCTAAACACAGGTACAAGAGATCCTTCGAGTAAAGAGTCTCGGCGGGCCGTGCCCCGTACGGCGGGCTGCCTGTACTTGGCGCGAGACTCAACCGAGTCTCTTGATTTTTGGGAAAAGTGTTAAAAGTTTTTTTCGTAATATATAAAAGTTTAAAGAGTTAAAGTGTAAAGTACTTAGTGTAAGTGAAAATGAATAAGTCTAAAGACAGGAGCAACATAATACCACGTAATGGCAGTAAATACAATGCATGGAATCATCGAATTAGGTGTGTCCATCAGTTAGTTTTAGTTCTCTGTAGGTCACATATTTTTTACTCTTTCCACCGTAGATATTGCGTAGATCTTTCCAATTACCTGCAAATTCAGTAGCTGTCATGTTCTCACGCAACTCTTTCCATTGTCTTACCGTTTTAATTCGTCTTGGTGTTGTGAAATACTTACCTTGTTCTCCAAGATCTTCGTATTGTACGAATTCAAAAATCCGTTGTTAATTTGTTGAAGTTTTCTCTCCTTACTGTTAAATATAATAATAGTAATAATAATGTATGAATTAAATTAAAATAAAAAATGGTAAAAATGAAATAACAATTTTTTTCGATTTAAATCCATATATTGTGAAGTGAATGCGATTCGACAAAATTATCTGACAGTTCTTCGTGATCGAATTTTTGAATTTCGTATTCGGACCGCTTCAGAACTGCATTCGAATCGTCGCTGGTTTGGAAGCAGGATGAGGTTAGAGTAGGGCCTCATGTGAAGTGACTGCACAAACTACTGATGGAAGAAATTGCCAGCAACCAATAAGGATGTTTCCAATAAGAAATAGTTTCGTTGACATCTTCTTCCGCCGGCTGCTCCGCCATCTGATCATCTTCTGTATCTGAAAAAAGATTCCTATTAAATATACGAACAATATTTCTATTGTATCTAGTTCCAGAATATTGAAAATGCTTCTATCATATGAGTAGTAATAGATCCATTATGGCGAGACTTTGGCGTGGCCTAAGTAGGAGTAGGGGTGAGTCCCAAAAGTTTTGCGGTCGAAATATTTTTCAAATTTTGAAGTGAAAATTTTTCTATACGAAAAGTAAGCGCAAGCGATAAGTTTTGCGGCTGACATTTTTTCGTTTCAAAATTCAACGTAAAAATTTTTCGGTATGAAAATTAAGCGGTGCTGATAAGTTCTGCACGAGAAATTTGTTTGTTTGATGATGGTTTGACGTCTTCAAGATAACTTTTACGACTAGGGCGTGGCCTGAGTAGAGGGGGGGGCTAAAAAGTTTTGGTGCAGAAATTTGTTGCTTCAAATTCCCAGATGCCAAAAGTTTTGCGAAGTGTAAATTTTTGGTAGACGAAAAGAAGGGATATTTGTGGACCATAGTATGTCACAGTTTGTCAGCAGGATGTTTTACCGGGTGTGCGGATAATGAAGACGGTATGGTTGTGATACGAGTACCGATCCTATCACTTTTATATTTGCAAAGAGATTATGTAACTATGTTACGAATTTCTGAACTGAGTATTGCATGGTTTTTCATATCTGCAGTTTGCATACGGTAAGCTTATCTTTTCCACACACTTTTCAGTTAAGGGGGAAGATTCGTATAAAATTGTTTATTGCACTTTTTTATTATTGCTTAAAAAATTGATTTATCCTCTGAAAAATGTATTCCTGAAGTTTTAAGCCCAGACAATAATTCTAAAGGTCTTTGAGAAATCATCAAAGTGATGCGTAGATACATGAGCAAAAGCAGATAAACGAGCACGCATGTTTTACCTTTTAATTTTTTTTCCAAATAAGTTTTGTATTTTTCTATTTGAATAATAGACGGCACTTTTGTTGATGGGAAAGAATAATTTGGCCTGTAATATCGATTGCATCCCGTTTTTTATCTCCAAACGAACAGCTGGGAGGCAACTTACTGTAAGTACAGCGCTCTTTCCTGCGTCGGGCAACTGTTGATTTTTCTTCTGTATATTGTTATTTGCAAAAATGAGTCGGAAAACTAGTACAGATGACCCTATTTATCGACTTAACCAGCCTCGTCGTCGGCGATATTAAGACAATCAGTTTTCGAGAACATCGAATGTGTTAGTCAACGAGGCACCAAACGATGAAACTAGCATCTCTGCTAAGAAATTGAAGTCGACGGCGGGCGATATTATTGTAAATCCAAGTGTATGCTATCGAATTATTAAATTTATAACTCTTGTTTCTGCTCTCGCTGATTTAATTGTGTGTAAAGTGTGCAAGCAAAAAGTTTCATTTGGGCAATCAAGTGACGGAGGACTTGCTTTTAAAATTTCCATGTGCTGTAAATATGTAATCGTATTTATTCCATCTTTGTCCTCACAATGCGCTTACTTGGTGTGGCTCAAGAAAGTATAAATATCTTCTGTGGAATAATGGATTTAGGCAGTGGACTTAGCTGACAATGGACTTATGCTCTTATAATAGAGGACATACACACGTCTTTTAAAAAAAAATATTTGATATAAGTTGCAAGAATGCGGTTGAAGATGAGAAGAGAAAATATGAGAAAAAAGAAAAACCTTTGCTAAATTTAACGGTTAGTTGCGACGGATCATGGAAGAAGCGCGGATTCTCTTCTCTCTATGGCGAGGCGACACTTATAGCTTATTATTCCGGTAAAAAGATTGATGTAGTGGTAAAAAATAACTACTGTCAAGCATGCACCTACTTTCGGTATCACGCTGACGATCTGGGATATGCAGAACACGTACAAAATTGCCCAGTGAACCACAAGGGATCTTCCGGTAAAATGAAGGCTGATCCTATACTTGAGATGTTTGACCATTCTGAGGAAAGTTTCGGAGTCCGTTATACCAATTACGTCAGAGATGGCTATACTAATTGTTAGTGTTCTCCCGGTAAGTGATGATGTGGTATATGTTAACTGGTGTAACGCAGATGATACTATCGAGCCCTCAAGAATTACGGACGTTGTGATTGCTGCGTACACAGCAGCTTAGAAGATTGGTAGATAATGCTTGTATTACGATACCGACAGTATCATTTTCGTTCAATTGAATGCGCCTGATTTTAAAGATTTAGAAACAGGGACGAATTTAGGCGATCTAGAAGATTGCTTCTCTTAGAAGATTGTACAAAGTTGAAACCTCCAAAGATGTTACCAATTATATTTGCAAAGTTAAGGGTATTAGTCTTAACTATGTAAATACAAAAACCATCAACTTGGCACATTACAATCTTTTGCAATTACTGGTATCTCGTTTGAAGGAGATGAGACGGTGGTTCTTTCTTAAAAATCCTTAAGACGAACCTCAATGCATGATGTCGTTACATGAAACGAGACAAAAACTTTTACGAGTAATTTTGTGAAACGATGATTAGTTAATAACTATGATGTTGTAAATTTATGTAATTTTAGACTATGGTAAGGAATAAAATATTACAAAACAAAAACAGTGTTTTCACCTAACGGTACCCGGCAAAGTTTTATAATTTTAAAAATAAAGTGTTCATAGTCTGTAACGTTTTCCTTCTTAAACTGGGCGTACTCGACTTTTCCTCAAAGCCGTTATCTATAACTGCACCACCCCCAGAAACCCCAGGACCTAAGACTGAATGTTAGAGAAACTTCGACAGTTCGGACAAACGCTAAGAGGGATAACGATGTACTAGTAAATGAAGCGTTTATGGACGCACTATTTAATGATTTGGATAAAAAATACTCCTATATAGGTCTAGTAATAGTAATAGTAATAAAAATAATAATACATATTAATCTTATTCTTACATATTATTAATAATACATATTATTCTTATTATTATTATATTATATATAATATTATATATTGTGACGACGTTACTTTTTCAAGGTGACGCCCAAATAATGGCACCGCGTAAAATAATTAAGAAAATATAAAAATTACTGGGCTCCAGGTATAATCAGAGTTACACCGCTGTCTCCTAAGGACACCCTGGCCAGCTTTTTGACGGTGGGGTCCTGGGTTTGAGAGACAATACTAGAAAGTTGAAAATTAGAGAGGTTCACACTAAAAACTACTGAAATTAATTCATACCACGGCAAACTATCGGAAACAAAATCCAAGGACGGATCCGATTTATTTTAAATAGAAAAATCAGATGTTAGTACAAGTTATAAGTAACGAAAACAGATCGAGATGGTACAGAATGCACGGGGAAATTACTCGCACGAAATTATACAAAAATGTTCCCGCTGGAACAACGCAATATACTATACGATATAGTAAACGGTACGATAACAAACGGTACGATAATGAACGGTACGATAGTGACTTACGCACCCATGTGCCAGGGAGACGATTCCGCGAGGCGTGGACTGAACAATTAGACGCAAACGATTTTGAAATATGTCGTTAAGATAATTTCTTACGATTCTACTGTTATGTGATAGGGCCCCATCTTGTTCGAAGTACATTCTTTCATTTCTGACCTTGCATGACCTTGAAGGTCATTGTGTAGTAGATGGATGAATTCGTCTTGACACACGCTTTCATACGACATAAAAAAATGTATAGCATTCCACTTAAAAAATTGAAGGTCACCTTCATTTCTATCAAAACAATGTAAATAAAACAAAAATGCATATGTCACAGTGTTGCGCATAAAAAACAGTACTACTTTTTCCTCTATCATTTTTTTCTAATGTATTCTATTTACAAAGATAATGCTGGCTAGTAATAGTTTGAACACCCTGTATATATATATATTATGACGTTGCAAAAAACGTCACTCGAACTTGGGGAAAAATAGCTGTCGCGTTTCTATCGGGGCGTAACTGCCGCCCTGACATAGGGGCACCACCACGGCGACAAATTCCAAAGTCCTGCAGTAGCACGAAAAACTATTAAATTAACGCATGTATTTCTCGTTATAATCGAGCTGCCGTGTGGTTAATCGAGGCTTCCGGTGTTATCGTGTCGTCCTTTATGAACTATACCTCATCGACACCGTACCGCGGTGTCTGGCGCCCAACATCTTTACCGTTTCGCGAAAAACTCGAAAATTACATTTGCTGACGTGGAATATTCCGGCTCAATATAAAAATTAACGTCGCATATATACCGCAAAACGGTAAAGATGTTATATATACATTGTGACGTATTTTTACGCGATCAGCCTCGCCGAGAGATGAGAACCTGACCGGCGCACAACTTACGCAATTCCTTCACGTCCTAGGCACCCAAAGGCTAACATAACAAAGAAAACTAATGATCATACGGATGGGCGCCAGGTTCCAAACGGGAACCACGTATCAATTCGAATCGGTTCATACGTTCGGGCCTCCATTGGCTAACTCAGTACCGCGGAGGCGTCGGGTTCTGTACAACCAAGGACAGTTTTCAAGAAATAAATAATATCAAAGCTTTTGGGTCAACAATAACAAAATCGATATTTATTCCGTATCTTCACTTCGGGCGCTATCACGCGCGTACAAAAATCTTTCGATTTAACAATTTCAAAAATCAATAGCAGACCCAATAAGATCGTGGCACAAAACCCACTAAGCGATTCACAATGTAGTTGATACAATTAAACGCGCTAAAAAGTGGTGACATTTCGATTCTACATACAGTTGGAATAATTTATTACGAATAAATTCCGCGATCTATTCTGCACAGTTGGACAATCAAATAAATAATTTCGAACAATCAACTACAATTCTGATCCTTTCGAGATCCAGTCAATACTTTCGCACAGTCGCATCCAAAGTTGATCATTTTACGATCCAGTCCATCTTTTCGACACCCCGATACAAATCTGATCATTCCAAGATCAGATCGCGATTCAATAAATACGCTAGAACAATCCGATACAATTCTCATTATTTCACGAACAAATAAATACTTTCGACAATCGCATACAAACTTCAAAATAACAGACGATCTCAATAATTGAGTCAATTCGAAATAATCACGCGAGCTTATCGCGAGATTTCAAAACACGACCTCAAGGACCATTTCGTGTCTCTCGGCAACACGTCCCTAACTTGAACGCGATACAAGGTATTTCGGAAATTAAACACTCAACCATTGCCGAGAAGACCAATCATTCAAACAACAGTCATACTACGGTCAATTCACAAGACGCGAATAAATATGTCCACAGAGGGCAACATATTTATGTGACACAATCCCTTGCCGGTCGTCGGAATCTCGTATCCTGGACGAAACGCGATTCGAAATGTGGGAACTTCTCCCACGTGCCCATGCCACCAACACAAACGTACAAAACGCGGGGTAATAAAACGCGTACGTACAAGACACGCCCATGCCTATATCTATAGTTTGTCAATAAATTTAAATGACGCTCGCTCGGACTGTGAAACAATTGCTAAGCACAGAATTTGTGGGAAGCTATTGTAAAGCAGCTATCTTTGGCATACGCGAGTGTATCTCCCACCACGCTGCCATAACTCGCGGAAATCCTTCATTCTGATTGGTGCCACTTAAATGCTTCTCATTTAAAAACTATTGCGAATTTTGGCAAACGGTTTGCGGGAGGGTACTCAAGGCACCTCCAGCCATCGCCCACTTTCCGGTCCAAAAGTAGTTCTAGAACACCCTGTATATTGTGACGAAAATTCTACTAAACGATAAACTATGCGAAATTGCTATCACGGAACTATCGCGAAAGAATACCCGAGCCGTTCGTAGCTAACAGCTGATTTTCCGTTCACAAATTATACAACTCTGTTCCCCTAGAATACGATACCGAAAGTTACGAAATAATTCCATAAGGGACAGAGAGTGTGCTACCGGCTAACACAGACTATACGAGATGGTAGAGGGGCAGGGATCGCCTGGATGTTGGTAAGGGAATTGATTAGGAGAATGAGAACCTCGGAATAGAAAACAATAACAGGAGTCCTTTTATTTAGGACAATTTAGAAACTCAACAATTAACAAAGTCTAAATTGAATAACAAAGTAAAGAAATGATAGCGAAATAATTTTGATAAGTGAAATAAAATACAAGATAATTCCTTTTCAGAACTTACTATGATCGATACGTGATTCCCGTGAAGCGGGACAACACGCGACGGTACGTGAGGTTTCGAGAAGCGAAACAAACACGTTACAATACACGCGTCCTCGAGAAGCGAGAACTCGCGGATTCGTTCTGTTAGGTCTCCAATTTTTAGTGATCCTCCGCACTCTTTTTCGGGCAGGGTTCACGATAGGGTGGAGTTGTCAGATCGGCACGGCAGCTCTCCACGTTCCTCGGCGTATGCTCTGCTTATCCTCCTTCGGTGACTTCCAGTTGTTGGATGGCTCGATACAGGGTGTAATCGGGACGTATGAAATTTTACAATCTAGCATTAGCCTATTGCTCCTGACCTAGCCTATGACCCTGGAGTTCCTGGCCGGTTGCGTGAGAGTTGATCGGAAAAAGGGACGTAAATGCGTCCCGAAGAATAAAAACGAAGTTAATCATACGGGACTTTTTGTGACGTCCAAAATAACGTCACAATATATATATATAAAAACTTGTACAAGGGCAGTTTTGAGGACATGCGGCGTTCACAACGGCAAGCTCATGTTTAAAAAAAAAAAAAAAACTAAACCTTGGGACATGTGGCGTTGGAGTTCTAACCTATCTTAACCTATCGTGGCCATATTTTAACCCATCACAACTCCGCGTGTCTAGCAGACAATTTTTTTTTCGAAAATTCGGTGTGAGTGCCGCCAATCGGCCCTGGAAGTACAAGTTGTATATAGAATGTTACCAGAACCGGTCTGGAAACTGCCAGATGTCCTGGAACCTGCCAATACACATTAGAAATGGTCCTGGAAACTGACTACTGACATATTTATATATTTATATATATACAATATATATTGTGACGTTAATTTTTAATAGACGGGACTCTTTTATTAATTGTAACGATACGGCGATACGTCAGAAACTTCGGTACTCCCTACTTTTTCCTGAAAACCCGGAAAGAAAAAATACGTCAATATTAAAGCCGACTGTGCGCCAGGCACACCGTTGTGCCACGAGAAGGTAAGGAAAATTTCTGAGGAAGAGAAGGGAAGTTGTCCGACTAGTCAGATCGCAACGAGATGGTAGAGGGGCAGGGAACGCACGGAAGATATGGTAGCTAAAAGATTGAGAACTCTCGATTATAACAGAAACCAAACTTAACAATGGGCCCTTTATTTGGGACTTCAAAAATTATAATCAAATGATAACAAAATAACAAATGAAATAACAATGCCGGGAATAATTACGCATATGTTACGCGGTATGAGGTCCATGATAGGACGCGTGATTGTTCGACGATACTCGGTACGATTCGCACTCGCGCGTGAAATAATCCGCAGCCGATACTATGCTACGCGGACAAAGGTCGAGAATATTTACGCCCTGAGAGGACGTCTCTAACACGCGATTCCGACGAGTAACGGCACGAATCGGTATGAGTGGCAGGTCAGAATATCGAAATTCACATATAATGTCCCGCACAAAGAAAATCGTGAGGAACAGGTTAACACAATATAAATTATTTATGACTGAAATAATTAGTACTATAGGCCCAAATATAGCATGTAACTTAACAAACACTAATACAGAAATTCGCGAAATTAATAAATACCACAATACAAATGGCCTTTCCAAATTAGACCTCAATTAGAATTTCAAAAGACAATAATATATCGACACAATCACGAGAAGTGTGATTCGCAAATCCTCTAGGTTTCTCCAGGGTCACCGAGATCGATAAAAATAGACAAAGTATTCTCTAAATGATACGTTACACTAGATAGAAAATTCAAGCGGCAGGCACGGAATCTTTTCTTTCTGGACGGTACGCGATCTTCTCCTAGGCCGAAACCGGGAGGTAAAAGACAACGGAATAGAAGATCGCAATTAAGCGACAATCATGCCAGCGGAAAAGATTTCGTCCTCTCGACAACAAGACGCTTACCGTGAACGATATAATAAATTTTCAGTACAACTACATTTAACGGAACGCACCGCCCAAGACGGCAAACTACTAGAGAATGACAATCCAGGGAGTTCTTCGGGATTCGGGCCAGCGCTAACTCCGTCATCCCCCGCCGGGCCCTCCTGGGCCAATCGTCAACGTCGAAGGCAATTGCCAATCGTAGGTCCTCGCGCTAATTTCGAAGTATGCTACTGGACTCTAATTTATCTTACGTTACTTTCATCGATAATTTCTATTAACTTCACCCTACGAGAGGGACGTGAAACGATACAGTCTATAACCGGAGCCTCCTTGTAAACGATACAATTCTATACTTGGAGGACGGTACTTTTCGTTAATTCATAATTCTGGCCCTCGCGACGGATCCTGTTCACAAGACTCGGGACTCTTCGAAATGTCACATCTCGCTGCCGTAGCTAGGGTGGTCCGGTTCTTATCATCCGGACTCCTGTCGGGACGGATAGGTGATGGAGGGTAGCGACCCCTCGCACCTGGAGAGGTTCTCGAAAGCCTTCCATCCTCTTCGGTACTGCAATGTTTTCCTCGAGGGACGTCGGTATCGGCGATACTAAGAGATCGGGATGGTCCAGTGCGATGTCTTCTGCTGCCTCGGCTCCCTACTCGATTCGGGAGTCGGCAGCTGTGGGGTGGAGGCGCCTAGTGGTACGATGCGTCTCCACGTTTCCTCGCGGGACTGGTAGCGACTTCCTTCTAACGAGACTGAGGCTGCTGGTATGCCGTGGCGTGACTGCTCTTTCTCCCTCGACGAAACGGTGATGACGGTGGCCGGATAATGAAACGCATGAAATAGTCGCACGGAACAAAAATAATTAATCATATGCTAATATAATGCAATCTTGGACCCTGGAGTTCCTGGTCGGTACTCTTCGAGACTCTCCCGAGGGACGGTAATGCGTCCCGTAATTGAAACACGCTAGTTCTAAAATCGGGACTTTTGTGACGCGTATTTTAACGTCACAATATATAATAATAATAATAATAATTCCCATGTACATAATATACATTTATTATAAAAGCATAATATAAGATCGACAGCTTTTTAAATACAATTATGAGTTTTATTGGTGTGCTTTTTAATTCTCCGGTAAAATTTTCAACATCGTTTTTATTATAATTTGTTGAAAACAAATCTAAAAATTGCTGCATTGTGTATCCACTGGACTTTTAATACAAAAATATCAGATAGTACTGTCCACAAACTTGCGACTCGAGAGACTGCAGCGGTTTTTGATTCCATGTAATTCTTCTTGATTTCCTTCTTATAGCTTGCTGATGATTCCTCACAAAAGATTTCAGCCCTTGACTATCACGCGTGCAAATAATAACGAGACTAACTGGAATAATAGGCTATCACTTATCGCGAGGAGTCTAGTTGTATAACATCGTAAAATCCAGCGTACATACACAACGCAATCTATAGTAACCTCCAGAGCATAAGCAAATCCCACTTCTATTCGAACGCTTCAAGATGCGCTCAAATCAGGTGTCAGATCAAACTTTGAAACAATTCCCGCTCGTATATTCCGTTCGACCGATACTATTTTCTCGTATTCCCATATTGAATACCGGTTCCCATAAAGAGTATACATATAATAGTTTCGGATTGATAATTTTTTATCATATGCAGGTTGAAGGGGTCTGCTAGGGACTTGAACACCATCGATATAAGCGATAGATTATTCTTCAGGTTCTTGGCAGGTGCCCATTTAAAGGTTTTATTCGTGGTAAAGCCTACGATAATTCACTTCGATAATTGATCCATAAAAACATTTTCAAGAGTCCTTCGCTGTATACTGGCAGGCATAGAAACAGATTTTACTTTGACTCTTGCCATGGGGTACTTTGCCGGTGTCTGAGTCAGAGCTTTAGCATGAGCTAAAAGAATTATCGGACTGATCTTTACTTTTTGCACGATTAGTGTGGCTTTTGTGATATGGACCTTATAATTCTCTGTGCCAGATTACATTGAGCATCTTTAAGTCTAACGAGCCGTAGCTGCATGTGCTGCTTATTAAACGACGTGTTTAATAAAAATTTCTCCCGGTTGAAAACGTCACAATATAACGGCCCAATGAAATCATGTATCCTGTTATCTTTGATGAAACTTGCTAAAACACCAGCGTTTCCGCTAAAAATAGATTTTTAATGTCGTCAAAATCGCCTGGTGATTGGGGATAGTACAAGCCTGCTGTGAGGTGTGTATTTTTCACCGTAGACTCATAGCTTAAAGTATTCTCAATGTATGCTCTGTATGGGTAGTGTTACTCTGTAGTGATACCAGTTTTTGACTAAAAAATACATTCACTTGCCTAAAGAGACTGTGTAAAAAATTATTAACAGATGCCACTTTGTCTGTTGCTGTAGGAAGGGCAAATAGTTTTACCTGAACCTTGTTGTACACCAGCCTGCGGCAGCAGGACTCTCCCCCACCCTATACGTATATTCCGATGTCGCCCAGCTAAGGCCGTCTAGCTGCCGCCACGAGAACGCGCTCGGCCTGGCCCGCATGGATAGATGCCCTAACGCCTACATATTATTGGGGAAAAAACCCCGAACTGGGTCGAGTGTTTTTCTGAACTACAATAAACTGCAGGCCTATATTGTACCAGAGAAGCATCTTAGTCCTTTTTTATCCTCCGAGACTTCCTTGCTCGCTCTGTATCCTCGACAGCGGCAGATTTCCTCGCCCGCTCCGTATCCTCAGCAACGGCAGACTTCCTCGCTTGCTCCGTATACTACAACCACCTCCTCCACGTTGGTACCGCTCTCTCGTGGGTGGTATCAACTTGCAGACATAAAAACGTACGGGCAACATGAATATATTCATCTTTATGTCCTGATACAGAAAATTCGATCGATGCATTATAAGAAATTGATGAAACCGGTTTATAATGTACCCAGTTGCCACTCTCAGTAGATGTTTGCGTAGGTGGTATTTTAAAAAGATCCAGTTCTGTGTTTACACATTCGCCTGAATGCGAATGGTACGAACGACAATTTCTACTTTTACGATTATCCCGAAATATCTCGAGTTTTCTAAATAGTTTTTTTTTTTTGAAAGTATTCTTTTTCTTGTTCGATCTTTTAGACTACTTCTTCTTTTTCGTAATTTTATTCTTTGAATTACTTCGTGTAGTGAAACGTCTTCTCGCAGGTACGGTAACAACCTGACCGTTCCACTTTTGAGGTAATGATTTATAACCAGAAGCTTTCATCGGATCATCAAGATTTTCTGTCGCTTTTCGTTTTAAATTTGCTTTTGATTCTTTAAACCTTATTTTCGGCATCGCTCATAACTGTAAGTCCTGCGTAAAAGTCTCTTTTCCTACAGATTTAACCCCTTTAGTAATCAGGGGCAGTGCCTGTCTAACAAATCAAGCCATAAACAATTCTAAACCATGACCCCTTTGGTAAGGAAGACCAGCGTATACGACATATACTCTACCGCCTATCTGGTTCAGGTAATATTCGTCATAAGCGTTCATAACGCCTTTAATTGCTGCGACGACGTCGAAAATGTAATGTAACCGTCCGTGTACCATATTCAAATGGCACTAGTCTACCGGCGTCATCCGTGACCGGCTTATAACAGTTTCGATTGATTGAATTGGACTACCAACTACAGAATAGTAATGAAGCATGGGGAAAACCTTAGACTGGATACTCCCAAAAGGATAAGTTAGAGCGTCACATTCGACAATGCGTAAGAGCAGTGCATGAATATCGCTAACTACATGAGGGAGAATGATGTCTGAATATATAAAAAGCTGACCGGTAAGCCTCGAGGGATATAGCCAGAATTTTCTGCTTTTACAAAGTTGATGCCTGTAGAACTTAAGATGCATGTTGAAGTTGAAAATCCTAATATTTTGCCGAGGTCTTCTGGAAACTCTATGCTGATGTGTTTTTCAAAAAGCCGATTTAACAGATCCGTTATAGATTTAATACTTTCATATTCACCGCTAGGAAAAAAAATGCACAACCTCTCTCTTAGTCTCGCCCTTGGTCGTTTGAACACTATCTTTTATTTATTTTAATAGATTGTGATGAGCTCTGAATATTTTTAAACTTTCCTCTAGGTAAAAAGTGTATTTACATGATATTTTTCCTAATACCCCCACCATTAGCAATGCTTTCTGTATGAGAATACGCCCTTTTCTTAAGTTGATCACTCTTTTGAACACCCCGGTTTAGAGTGTTAGTATGTTCACGCATTTGAGGTTCTTTTGTATCCAGCGACACATTGATTGTCTAATTTCGCGTGGTGATGATCTTGCAAGAGCTTTACCCGGTGTTCGATCTGCAGATGATGACCGTGATGGTCTCTCAGAGCCAAAGGATGCAGAAGACCATTTTTTTCTTAAGATCCGACGTCCCTGAAGCGTACTGTGAGAAGCTTTTATCCCCCCATCCGAATCACTGTGTTCAATTTTCCTAATTCCCAACATGTCGAGCTGTTTCTTTATGCAAATATAATTCAGTATTTTTGAGTTTGCTACAAATTCATGCGGTATATTACTTTTATGGCATACTTCGACAAACTACTCACAACGTTATAGCGATCGTCTTTCAGGGATTTCTGTTCCTCCTCCTTACTGGTGATTGTTGGTACTATTGGTTACTAGCGCATTCATAAATAACACGAGCTAATGTTAAATCTGCTACTTTGAATGTGTGTGGATGTGCTTTTTGCAACGTATCTCAGATTAATAGTTTAAAGCTTGGCCTGTTTGAGATCCAGAAGTAAATACCTGTGAGGTATTAGTGTCCTGTAGCTGTATAAATCTACGTGCAAGATGTTAAATCTGCGCTCGGCCTCGTGGATTTTTGAAAAGGACAATATAGTTAGTGTTTAAAGATATATCACGCTGACTTCGTCTCTGATGAAAAATATTTGGAGTAATGAAGAATATGCTTAAGTTTTTATGATGACAACCATTTGTAAAAATATCTGTTCATTAGATTCCTGCATCATGTCGTCTATAATTATGAGTATGGGGTGTTCTCCGGTAAAGTCTGAGCAGGAAGGTAATCCCTCCTGAAACTCAGCTCTGTCCAACTTCTTCGAATGATAGAGAGGTTATGATTCGAAATAATACCAGATAATTCTAGAAAATTTAACAACGCTCATATCGTCGATGTAGTTTATAACATTTTTAACGAAATAGCTTTTTCCGCATGAACTAGATCCTGCCACAATTGCTAACCACGGGGATCCATAACTTAACACAATCAAACGTACTATAAACTTGTAAAGTTTTTGAAAGTGTTGACTTGAAATACTAAAAAAACATGTTTAAGATTTCGTATTACCACTAATTTCAGTTATTATGTAGAGATGGTGTATAGGGAGTGGGAAATGATGCTGCAATCCTATAAGAAGTGTCGTTTCACCAGGATCTTCAATCAATAACAAATATTGTTAGTAGCATTTCCAATATTATTACTAAAATGAACAGCTCTTAAAGTTCTAATTGGGATTCTTCAGCTACTCCTGCCACTTTATACCACGAAGAGAAGTGTGATGGCATTGAATATTGGACATCTTGCGCGAGTCCTCAAATGTAGGAGTAATTTCAACGTTTGGAAAAAATCTGCACGAAAATGTGTCCAGTGTATCGTGCTGGGGATGTAAAACTGCCTGAGGGTGTAGATACACCTGATCGTTTGGCCTTAAACGTATCACTACCTGATAAAACAAATGAGCGACAAAATGAGAAAAGGAAAAATCAGGAAAATGAAGGTGATTGTAAACGAAAAAAAAAGTAATACTTAACGATTGAAAAAAACAGGCTATCGCTTGAAAGATGTGCGGGTATGGATGTCACGCCTTCTACATCTGCATCGGTATCTGTTCCAAAACCATCACCATTGCTGGTGATGCAAACTGTATACAACTTAAACAATCAGAAACGTATCGTCATGGGGTTAGACATGTACAATGAATATCAACTGACCTTACAACTCCTGGATTGTAAAGTGGATTCACCTCGAGAAATTCATTGCTCACTTCATAAATACAGCTACTAATGTTACAAAAAATAAGAATAATGAATGGTCTACGCTACTCCTCGCAAATTGTTTGCTCCTTGCAAATTATATTGTGTGAATTATATCGCGTCCGCGCAATAAAAATAACGTCAGGGAAAAACAGTATTGCTTTTAAGAGACAGTGTTTTGAAAAACTTTTAAAATTAGAATCATGTATATGCTCCGCTCTAACGCTTACTGTTAATAATTATTATGATGCTCTTCGTGCTTGTAATAGCTTCATCAATGGAATTAAAGTGGCTTTTTAATGTGGAAAAATGTCGAATATCACACATAGTG
This sequence comes from Calameuta haemorrhoidalis, assembly GCA_031763665.1. Lineage (NCBI taxonomy): Eukaryota > Metazoa > Arthropoda > Insecta > Hymenoptera > Cephidae > Calameuta > Calameuta haemorrhoidalis. The sequence goes on along the minus strand of JARPRH010000496.1, from coordinate 3,069 downwards.
AAATAGCGGATCTTCTAAGACCTCAGTTTATGTAGAATCATCTTTGTACATAATTAATAGTATTAGCAACGCAGGAATTAATAAATAGTTCAGTCGAACGCATGGATTGTAGTTTTACCTGGGACAACTGTATGCCTTAAATTAAAAAATAGAAAAATTGTATGAAGAGTAAATAAAAATTATTGGTATAACATAAATTATCGACTTTATTCCAATATTCTTGTTCTTCAATAGCTATTTGTTTGCCAAGTTGCGAAAGTAGGCAATTTCTGAAGAGTGTGAACGTGAACGAGTATGAACGAGCCTTCGTCTCGTGCCGCCATCGCACGATTCAGTAATTGCTTGCTTCGCAACATGTCAAACACAATATTTTTCATAGCAAATCTGGCGAGTCCGATTTTTGGCGTCTACGGAGAGACCGTGGACCGCGGCCGATAGCTACTTTCGCAACTCTAGCTGATGATTACTTTCGCCTCTTGTTGCGAAAGTGAGCCGAACCGAACCGAGCCGAGCCGAGTCGAATCGAAATGAACTCGGAAATCGGTAATTTTCGCAATTCTTCGGAGCCGTCGAAAATTGGATTTTCGCTAGATGCGCTATGAAAAATATTTAACACCCCAATCTTCATGAGGTTCTGTTTCAGAAGGTATTTTTATTGCGAATTAGAAATGCGAATCGAAGATATCAAATGCCCAGAATGCGTATGTGATTCTTTCGTACTACAACAACGCCAGCCTTTCCTTTTCTTCCGTTCTTCGCATACGCACATCGCATACCATTTTCCAATATTTTCTACATACATCTCCTTGATTGTATTCAGCACACATTGTGACCATGTTCATGTCTAGGAAGTTGTTTATGATCTAGGTTCAAAAATATCGGCTGCTATTGTATTTTTACGTCTCAAGGGGGGACTCGTGTAAAACGCTGTTTTTTTCAATATTTTTTTACAAGAAAACAAGAATACTTGTTCAATCACAGTAACATACACAATAATATTGATGTTCAAATGTACAAGAAGAAATTTTTTTATTGTTGAAAAACAAAATGGCGGTGCTGTAGCTGCTTAAATTTGGCTCCTATGATTTGCGCCGGGGAACGCCCAGGTTCTTGTAGTTGACTAAAATAAATAAACTAAAATTTTTTTATTAATGTAAGTTCTTCGCTCAGCGTGAACTTAAATATAACAAAAAGATTGTGGATGTTTTGAAAAAAGATTACTTATTTATTTCATAAAAAACATACATAATTGTTATTTTCATGAATTTTTAGGTTCATGCTGAGGCCAATACGTTAACAAATATCTGCGCAAAATTTCAAATAAATCGGCCCATTACTTTTTGAGTTACATTCCTCGGCGCGGAAAAATTCATGTATTGAGAAAATTGCGTTTAAAGTTTTCGGACTTGCAAAGTTGTGTTTAGCGAGATTTATATTTACCAAAGCTTAGTCTGCTATTACAAGATCGTAAAATAAGCCTTCTTCTTCTAGGAAAGCATCTATCTCTGTTTCTTTTCTCTTTTCGGGCAGTCCTGGCCCCTTTCGACATGCTCATTGATCGCCGATCTTGTCTCTGTATTCGATTCTGATCATAATTATTAGGGACCAATTTGCAGTTCCAGGTCATTCATAGCTCTAAGGATGTACTTATATCCATCATTGAACATACCTCCGGCCAAGAATGGTGCAATTTCGATAATTTTCCAACCACAGTTCATATTCTTCGGAGCCAAACGCCACACAATTGCATTCAACGATTCGTTTGCGCTCTGAGTAAAGTCGCCCAAGCATCGCTCCAATAAATCATCCCGAGATAAATCTTCATAGATCGGCAAAATATTTTTTTGTACATCTTGGTGCAGCCGTGCTGGATGATTGAAATTTTGATTTTTCGCTTGCGCAGAGTTATACGCACATCACGAGTCGGCGCCAGTAGGACATAAGTGATGTTGTGGTTTTTGATCCGTTGAAGTCAAATGATAGTGCGTAGCCACCATTCTTTTTTTTTTCATATCTTCTTTTGAGTTTGCATTTCTGCAAATTGCTAGACCATAGTAAGTAATGAGTTTTCCAATTAAAACATCGGTAAGCTTTCCTTTCCGAGGTTAGCCGTTTTTTTTATATTTCTGAGGCGACTCCTTCTTATTTCCTCGACGTGACCTACGTACTCAAGTTCTTTAGACTCATAGACTTCTATAGCCAACTCTTGAGGATTAAAGAATTTTTGGAAAACCGCAAGTTCTTTCAGGCCCATAACTCGATTTCTGGGAGATATTTTTACTCCGGACTTTGTTATCAATTTCCGCCTTTTATTATTTAACCTAGAATGAGCTTGTCTACGAAATTCATTATGAAACGACCTTACACGACTATCACCACGTTTATAATGCGCAAAGGCTACAATGAGTGCTCGAGGGAAATATAAATTATCATTGATGGTAATTACAACAACAGATTTTTTTACTTAGCATGAAACCCTCGTAGGAATCCATCAACACTTTACCCTTACCAACAATTGTTCAACAAGGATAGCAACTTCATGACTACCTTGAACAACTTTCTCTACCAGCAATCGGAGATCCTCGAAATTGCAATCTTGTACGGGGCGAAATGAAAGTCCTGCTGCTCCATTTTCGGAAAATTCAGGCTAATTGAACGTTATTTCTATAAGATCTGAAGGATTATGACGTGCAGGGCATTATTTACACGTCTAGTAAAGCTAATATCCCGCGCTACGCGTGGGAATTTATAGTTATTTTTGTTTTGGGTAAGGTCCTGCTTCCCGTCCTGTACAGGCCCGATCCTTCGGATTGCCGTTAGGATGAGAAATTGATGTATGGTCTTTTTAAATCAAAAGATCAAAAGTTCTTCTTGAACTAATACGAATATATTATTACAATTCGAAATTTTGTGCAGACTAATAATGATTAGATATGACAATAAAATCAAAATGTGTGCTGGGACACATAGTAGAAGTGAAACTTCAACGGACAAGTAGAAAAACAAATCGCAACGGACAAGTGGAAAAACGAATCGCAATAAAATTTTAACTTGAAGTTTTACGGGCAG
>JARPRH010000495.1:444070-457220 GCA_031763665.1 Calameuta haemorrhoidalis | reverse complement strand
CAATAACTAGCACAAATGTTGTTAAGGTATTGTCCTTAATTCCAGGTGTTGCAATTTTTATGGCCACCAGTATATATACTTACACGTATACACGTGTATTCAGATATACGGTATACAGAAAGCAGAAGGTGAAATCACATGCACAGCTCCCCTCTATTCATCATAATAGTTGGTAATGCGTTGGTAACCATGTCTGACGTGCACTGGTGTTTCTCTACTGTAAAACCAATGGCGATGCAAAAAGTCTATAGAAAGTTTTGACAAGTCGAAATATAAATGTTTACCATCAAGATTAAATATATATAACGTAGGGCAAATACATACTGTACTTATATGGACATATATAAAGGAATAAGTCGTATTTTAGGTTACATGGAATACTCTGGGTTCTCATCGATCACATATGCATCCACATTGAATTCACCTAGATACATTATCTTTGAGATATATAGAATGCAAATAATTTATTGCCACATAAATAATTAGGAGTACAATTTTTTCTGACAACAATTTTTCGACAACAAAAATTTGTTTAATTTTTTTTTTTTCATATCTCTACCTACCTTTTCAACGAGTTAATGACTTCTAAGGAGCTCGTAACTATACGGCTGTTACGTATTTATCCGAAATCTCATTACGTTTCGCTATAGTTTATTTACCGTATCTGTCGTCAAACTTTCGTAAAATCTTTCTTTCCCTTTTTTCATGGTAAATTGTCGAGCCACTGGACCAAAAATTCTGTATCGAAATCCCGTTTGAGAACCCCTGTACGTTGGTAATCCAAACCATTCTGGCTGAGCCACGAGTTTTTCTATTCATGACGCTAGAAAGCACAGGGTAACCGTCGCAGCTCGTCGACAAATCAAAAAGCATCAGCGCTCGAAAAGACAGCGAAATTTGTACGTTGGACGCGACCTTTTCGAAACGTACTAAAAAAGAAATTTTTTTTTTAAATTAGTCTTTCGAAAATACCGAGTAAAGAAAGAAAGAAAGATAGAAGAAAGGGCGGCGACTGGCATTGAAATAAGACGGGGTAAGGAGAAGGAGCGAGTCCCTTCAATCCTTTGATTTTAATAGGTTCGCTAATAAACGTTAAGCCAGTAACACGTTAATGAATAGCCGTCTATCTAGTGTGCCCTAATGCGAAATCAATATCTAATTATCTCTCGCCATCTTTACCTACCTCTTTTCTTCTCTCGAACGTCACCCACCGGCTACCACTTTTCATATTTTATTATTCTCCTACTCGCACGACGCAATGAACACTCGAAGGGCATTAAGAGACAATTTGAAAGAATAAAACAAAAGGTGACACACTCGTCTATAACCACAAAACTTAACATACAATTTTAAAGCCCTTGTGCCTGCCATGTAATTATTCGAAAAAAATATGGCATACATAGAGAGAAAAATGACAAAAAGACACAAAGCCGAACGTCAGAAGTTAATTGTTGCTTCGTGGGCTTTTACAATCCGAAAATATGATGTTCTTAAACTACAGTCGAATAGAGAAAATTTGTCTTCGTCAAGCAAATACATAAGTATATACCTATATGTATAGTGTACATACACGTATATAATATACGTATGGGATATATATTTGGGACATGGTCACGTTTCCGGCTCATCCCGCATACGTACACGTATTTCTGTCCTTTATGTTGGAGTATCTTCTAGTGGCATTTTCGATCGCGACATCTGGGCGGATTGTTGCTTTCCGAGGATGTTCGACTCTGGTCGATTATCGATTCTTGATCAAATTTCGAAAGCAGAGCGAAGCAGATTTTCATATTGAAAATTTATGCCCTCATTCGTTTCTTTTAATTGTGTCTCGTGCCTCTGTGCGCTAAGGGGCTGTTGATACGTGCATACGGGAATCCTCATCCTGTAGGAGCTATGAGAAGGGAATAACTTTTAAATTCTAACATAGCGTTTTATTCATCCGAAAGCTAACCTATAACGGATAGGTAACAAAGTAGTGGCCTGGATAATTGAGAGTTAATTGCCGAGCGATACCTGGGAAATCGGCGCGACGAGTGCGGATGCCGCGGATGGATAAGTTGGACGGGGACGAAGAGTCGAGAGGATGAAGGGTGACGGTGGATGAAGAGCGAAGAGGGAGATTGGCTAGAATGAAAATGTCGACCGTAACGAAAAGTCTCTTTGATTCTCGGTAGCCCGCAATTATCCTCCTCTTGCGCGTCCTACATTGAGAATCTGGAGCACTCTGATATTTTTCACCGTCACGGAATTAGTTTGTACATTTTTTTTTAGATTTCGAATACAACGAGGTTAGATCGAAATAACGATAGGGATTTCGTTTGTCTTTCGTTGTTATCAATTATCTAACTGGCACGATTTAATTTAATCGTCTTTTTCGTGACGCTTTGAACGCTATTTGCTGTCGTTCGGTTATGGATCCACCTGAAAACTTTTAACGTCTAACTATACGTGTTTAGAACTTTGGAAATTATCGGTAGAATCTTTGAAAGTGGCTTCTGAAATTTGTACGACTGAACTCTCCGTTTGGCTTCGTGAACGATCGGCGCGCAGCAGGAGCTTATGGGAATCGAGGAGCGTCGGTAATACATATAGCGTATATGCATGGTACCGTCTTTTGAGGAAGTTGACGAAAACTTTAAGTAGCGTTTACAAGAAGCGTCACGTGTCACGCATTTAGTTTTCATTTCACGTTTATTGCGGCGCATCACGAGACGTCACTTGTCCAAAGTTACGAGGAGTGGGACAGTCGAATTAAAAAATTCTTCAGGACGAAAAAGCGGCGTAAGGTTTTTTTTCTTCAAAATTGTCCATTCTCCATACATAAGACAATTTTATACATAAAACACTGTCCTAATAGAATACAGTTGGGATTAGAAAGCGTGATTATTAATGGTTAAAAAAAATTAATTAACCTAACCTTATAAAGTTATGAGTTACGATGTACTCGGTGATTAAATTTGTACACACACATTTTTCAACGTGCAAAAGGAATGAAAAATCTAAAGTCCCCTAGGAGTCGAATAGCGATGCAGGCTGTTATTATCGATCGATATTTCAATGCCGTATGACCTCTGCCCGATGCATTTTACCAGGTCACGTAGTACGTAGTAGCCTCGCTCTAATTTCCACGATTGATCTGTGGTTCTGTGAATAACCAGCAGTCATAACGTTCGCTTCTCTCTCAGCACAAGCCCAGTGAGGTTTGGAAGGTTGGAATAATTCAGGAACCTATCTCGTTTGAGCATCTAACGCTATTTATAATGCCCACCAGTTCGATTGAACCCACTCGTCACCCGAATCTCAAAGAGAGCTCATATAAGGAGCGAGAGCTCGAGCCAAATCGAGACGTATATTTATTTTTTTAATTTCTTTTTTTATTTCATCCCCCCTCTCCTTCCGCAAGATACTCCTCGCCGAGAAGTTATCAGAGTCATGATTCTCAGACATCATTACCCTTAATCGAAGATCGATCCAGCACCGATCGATCTATCAATTCCTATGTCACATCAGCGAGGAGTTCGAATCCCGATGAAGAAGATGGCTGTGCGGCTAGTCCCAGTCCTCCCTTATCCGAGTGGCATTCAAGTGTCTCAAGAGTAAGACACGTTGGTGGTTGTTACATAGACCACGAAGATTGTAATACATGAACATACGTATATATGTATCTGGGATGGTGTTGACACATACACCCCATGCTTATCGGTATAGCTATATGTATAAGCCAGTAGTACATAGTCAGGGCAGTATGTATGAGAAAGTGGGTGGCAATGGGTCGGTGGGGTAGGTTGAGGGGATGTACTTGAGGACCACCAGACGCAGGCGCATTGAGCCAGTATCGTATTGCAGGACCGGTCCTCCTGCCGACCCTTAATTCCAACCCTCCGTGCGTACGCTTGCGTGTACGGTGTACGTCCACGGCGTCGTTACTACCATCGGTGGGGGCGCCTGTGGCCTCCTGGCTAATGGCGAGTTCGTCCAGCAGCGACAGGGTTGCGCGAGGACGACGACGGTGGAGGTAGAAGCAGTAGTACGGCGTGCAGCATTCAGACACAGGGTGCGATAAGGGAAAAGAGGGGGAGTGGGTCGGATGGGTGGGGAAAGTGACGTCATGCCTGGTCGATAGCACCCACCGACCCCCACCATCCTCCTCCTAGCCAGACAAGGGGCGCAGGCGTCCCTCTGACCCTACTAGTATTCCACCATAATTTTACTACCGGCAACGTCGGGCACGAGCGTTCAGCAACGCCGGGGGTCTCGTACTTCGTCCCGTGGTTCCCGCCATATTAGCCGCCATGGGATAGCGCGATGTGCGATAGGGGTGGCTCGGGCTGCTTTTTCTCCCGCAAGGTAATTCGAAAATACCGTACGTACATGGACGAAAGGGTTAGATGGAAGAATGAAATGGGGTTCCACTCAAGAGTACTAGGGCTTTTTATATAACGTGGTGATGAGTGTCTATTCTCGTTATTATTTAGGGGTTACTCTGAATATGTCATGAACAGCCGGCTTACGTATGTGTACACATGTACTCGTGCCATCCCTGTTAGATATTACGTGCGGTTCTCTCTCACTCTTTTCCTGCTGGAAGTTAAGTCGACCGCGTGGATCATCCTCGTGTCGCGCTTAAGGGCGCTCATCCCTTGGACACTGATGCGGTACTCTCTTTGGGGGTGGTTGCACCTGACGATAAATACCATGGAGAGATATTGCATCGCTCTGCAATTTTTTTATATGGTTTTTCACGTGTCTGTGAAGCTTTGAGATTTTTTTTTATTTTCGATAATATTTTCTCTCTCGTCGTGTTCCTTCAGCCTTGATCGTTTTATCAGTTTTATTTAGTACCCGATAAAAATTATGAACCGCTCATCGATTGGTTCCACCTGAATTTCTCTGTCACGGATTTGCAGAACCTCCGATGTGACTAGGATTATACGTGAAAGACCCCTGGGCTGGCTTCGAAGTGGCCAACTCCACTAGGCGGTCGATATGCTAATTTTCGACGAATTACTGGTCTCCTGCTTACTGTATTTTCATCCCTTCTATTTTTTTTCTCTTTCCTTCTTCTTTTCTTGTTTTCTCATCAACCCTTAAGAACTGGGCTCGAGCCAGACTACTATGCTTGACATCGATTGATGGTTTGTTTCGCTCGATTACAGGAAGGCCGGGGGGAAGTGACAGACATAAGCGCAAGTCCTGGGAGGCAGGCACCTGCCAACCAGTTGCGCCCCAAAGAACCACCCCCCATGGTCATTCAAGGGGATTTCAGGAAGGTAATATCCTTTTAAATTGCCTCTAAAGTTAAAACGACCACCTAGATAGTACATGCCAACAGTATATGGTATACGTAACAACCAATATTGTCTATCGACTTTTGAACGGAACTTAGGGAACCAGGTTTAACTACCCTTTCGAAGACACCCCACGATCATCTACTCTGTCCCAAGTGCTAGATCATGGAGTGGCTTCGAGATCATTACCATTAGATGGACCTGTACGTAGCTATCATACTGGCTGATGTAGAGTGACAACTCGTTGCAGGTGAGTGGCATCAGCACCGAGATCTTCAAGCAAATAGAGACCGTGGAAAATGACCATGACGCGTCAACGGCCGCTGCACTCGAAGCTGTTGAGCGCAGGGGCGAAATGGTGGTTCGTGTCATCGAACCACGTCAGATGGGCAGGCAGGTCTCGGAGGCTGCGAAAAAGTTCATCTCTATGCAGGTAAGTAGTAAAGGTCATCGCTCTGTACCTCTGTCCGGAGTATCAATCGACCCAGGACCATTCCCATCTATGATCCTTGACCTTGAATGAATAACCTCCTTGTACTAGATGGCTAATGGTATCCATGCCATTCTTCAGGACCCGAAACATCCTGTTCATCTGGTAGAGATTATCAAGAGGCCAGGTCAGACTTTAGGCCTCTACATTCGCGAGGGCAACGGCATAGACAGGAACGACGGCGTCTTCATATCCAGAATAGCTCTGGAGTCTGCGGTCTACAATAGCGGGTGTCTCAAGGTATAAAAAATTAAAAAAAAGACACCACCTCATCCTACCGGAAGCAGTTGTCTATCGGAAGCCACGACAAGAGCGCCGTGTTTAACCGTGACGAACTTCATCCTCTAGGTCGGCGATGAGATCCTAGCTGTAAATTTGGTAGATGTGACACACATGAGTCTCGACGATGTCGTTATCATAATGTCAATACCCAGGAGGTTGGTCCTGGCTACCAGGCACGGTCCTCATCAGCCGGTGTCGCACAGTCGTCAAAATGAGCACAAGGCGCCTCCAGTTGTGGTAATTAAAAGGGAGCTCAATGAGGACGAGAACGATCACAGCACTAGTAATCATATAAGGTGAGCCCTGGCTGTCTATAGATAATATACAGGAAGAGACGTATGAATAGGTCGTGGGTGACAAAGTGGATTTGAAGTAGATCGATCAAGAGTTTTATTCTGATCCGTTCAGGGACGGCAGCCGTAGAAGAGGCGACGGTCGAGAAATGTTACCTTCTCGCTCGAGACTCGGTCTAACCGGATTGGGATCTAGTCAGGATCTAGGATCGAGCAATGGAGATCTGTATTATAATTCCAGACCGGAAGGACATTGGTCTTATCAGCCACCACCGCCACCAGTTATCACGCACCAACCTAAACCCTCGACCACTCAGCATTTTCAGCCTTACGAGCGTGGATATCCAAAGACTTTGGAGAGTCTTGCTGAGAAAGTAAGTCTTTCTGGCAACTGTCAATCTGACATTTATGCATACTATGTACGGCTATGGATCGAAACTGTATTTATAGTTCTATTGGACGTTCTTTGCACTCCTTCGATACTACTTAATATTATTAATAAATCTTTTCGATCCATCGTCAAGAGTAGGTACCTATAGATGTCTTAGCCGATGTGGATCGAGCACCCTTTTACACCTGTCTGCACCGTTTAACACTTGTTTGCCCTATATATATATATATAAATATATTTTCTGTGACACTGTATAAAATCGCAGATCGCTAAGGGAGATTATTAATGAAAAAAAAAGGAAAGCGAAAGGGAATAAGGGACATTTTGTCCACAGGATCTATTTCATCCCTAAATAAATCGTGTAGTCTGCACGCGTATTGTTCAAATCCTGAGCCGTTCTGATGTTAAATTACGATAGTCGTCGGCATCGGTAATCGCACACTGACTGTATATTTTTTCAAAGTATTATTATATTTATAACGAACCGTTCAGCGGACGATGTCGAATTGACTGTCTAAAGTGCTTAGTTGATTAGTGATAAATTTTTAAAAAGAAAAATCATATATCGGTACGGCTCGAGACGAATGGCAGTTCGCAGCGCGACTCTGACAACCAAATTTAATGACTAATTGGTTCTGAATGAATGCTACATTGAAATTAACCAGGATTTCACGAAGGTAAAGAATACATAACATTTCTTGATACTAGACTTGATATAAATATCTACAGGGTGTTTTGCGAAGGACGTTACACACGGAATACGATGTAGCACGCTGTAATCTTTGCTCGCCAGGAAACTCATTTGCTTCTGTGATTTTGCTTCGTGTGAAAAGTCCCAAAAAAAATTTATTACTACGTTTGATTTAAATATACTTTTTTGAAAATTCTTCCAATAATAATTGCGAGGATAATGCGTCACGCGGAATAAAATTTTCATATCAAATTCGTATCAGGCATAACTTCGGTATGTTATTTAATGAAAGTTTCGTCTGATCTCGAAAAAAATAATATTTACCAAAATTCCACATTTTATTTATTGTTACTCTGATATCTCCAACTTTATCACATCATAGAGAATGCACCCTTTCTACCTTCACCGTCAGATCAATATCCAAAGAAGCAATGAAGCTATAGCCGTACTGTTAACACGTAGCGAGTAGAATAGTACGCTTATACTAGAGATCAACAGTGGATCCAACCCATTTTATTCCCCGGTGTGAGCGCCCTTATTAAACCACCCTGTATATATCGCTCTGGCATAATATATGAAATACACTTGATTTCTGTTACCCCTTTCCGAGCTTTCTATACGTATAGTTTAATTTCTTTCCCTTACTGTATTACTATATCACTTCGTTAGCAACACGCTCTAACATTAAGTCCGCAGAATTACAGTCAGTCGTAGACAAGAACGCGGGGCTGAACTTTCGGCAAGGGTAACATAGCAAAGTGGGACCGAAACCTAGGCGGGCCAATTGTACGCGAATTAACCGTGTAGAATTATTCCTTCTAGAGTTGAGTTCAACTTTAATATGGCCGGGAAAGAGACGAAACGAAAAAAAAAAGTAATGATAAGTCGACTATATACTATAGTCTGGTACAGTAAATTATAAATAAGTTTGAGTGTCCAAAGTTCTTGTCGACGACAGTCAGTGGTACCGTTGAATTAACTAGACGAGTATAAGTCCTGGCAAAGTCGACCACGACGAAGGCGTCGGTACCTGATAACAGGATGATTGATAAATCGATAATGATTTCTCGTGGGAAGCATTAAGATTACCCAGAATCCATTCTGTTCTCAGTTTTACGAATGTCGTTACTTTTGAGGTCGGTTTTATCAGGGTTCTTTTTTACGATGCTATAGTAATGGAGATACGAGACTATAGTTATATTTCCGATTAGGTACACTCATTTTACACGGGGCCGGTGATGCCTTCCAATGGCGCACGTCGCATGTCTACTGGTGGAGGGATGCAATCGGTCGGCGGAAGATTGTCAGGACAGAATCAATCGTCGCATTATGGGTACACTCAGCATAGTAGTAGCGGAAGGATAATGCCTAGGAGTGGATCGGATCAGCATTTACCTAGGGTCGATTACACCAGTATTACGACACCGGCGCGTCATACGTTGCTCAGGTCCAGCTTGAAGTCAGGTAGACAGAGATTAATAAAAAAAAAGAAATAATATTGTGGAGTAAATTGATTTTTGATTTGCTTAACGGGATGATTCATTTTTATGGTTTCGTAGGGTCTTCCGCTTTGCGGTATAATTCTCGTTACGGAGTACAGAGCGATGCTACCTCCAGCTCGCAGAGACAAGGTCAATTTGGCACGTTGACTAGGAGACATCGGCCTTCCCTGGACTACGCTTCGGATACCGAAGCTACTTGTTCCAGTTCGCCACGATCGGCTTATTATTATTACAGACATAATATGAATAATCCTTCGCAGAGTAGCGCCGTCTCTCACCTGGCTACCTTGTCCAGGTCGCAGATTGGGCAAAGTTCCTCAGGTAGGAAGCAGGAGAGAGAATAGCGTGGTTAGACGTTTTAAGTAACATTGTGGTAATGCTGTCACTCATTGTTTACCAGGATTACGATCAAACTCTCTACCTAGAAGTGGCAGAACATTACCACAGCAACCGGGAATTCGTTCAGGACTCAGCACAGTGACGTCTGGTCTGATCGATCAGGAGGACAGCGACGGGGCCTTGTCAGCCCCTGAACTTCCTTCCATCAGGCGGGATAGAGGTAAAATTATCAAAGTTTCCAAGTCAAAACTTTCCTAACTCTCTGCTCGGAGTTAGAGTCTTATAAGGGGGTTAGCTTGAGACTCGTGCTTGGAATGAGTGTTTATTACAGGCAGGATACCGTCATCCCCTAGTGTCTTTACGTCCGATGAGTACAGAGCATGGCTGAGCAGGACCCCAAGTACAAGCGCTTTGTATGAGCAGATTAGAGCAACTACGAATCGGCCACCTCGTTACACGTACAGTGCGGAGAATATTCATGCTGCTGCCAATCAGGTACGCTTGGTCCATTTGGATTTTATTGTCAATTATATTATCTCGCGAGATTTTATAACAAATTATAATTTTCTAGGCTGAGTATGGAAGCTATGGCTCTTATAGACCACTCTCTAGCACCCTGGACAGACTCTCGACGAGGTCAGCCTCGGCGCAGCAGGTCAACCTGGCTAATCTACGAGCCTCTACGGCAATCAGTTCATCCTGTCATAGAACTGCTAGTAATCCTAGACCAGCGTCTGTAGCCTCCAACGCGCGTTCCTCATTGGCCAGTCAGAAAGCTTCCTTGAGCAGTTCAGCCAGTCAAAGAGCTACGTCTGTGAGGAGGATTCGAAATTTATTGGATTTGGAATCGACCAGGAACATACCAACTCCTACACCTACCAGAACTCAGGATCAAAGACTGCTAGATATTAATCCTGCAGGTTCGTCTATTCATCCCTAAATTTTGAAGTTCATCAATGACACAGGTCGTCGGATTGGAATCAGCTCGTGACTTTTCTGAATCCTTTCAGAGTTCCTCAAATATAAAATAGAGAAACCACCAACCGTGGGCACCCCGAGTTCTACCAGCTCTCTGCTAAGTTCTTTAGGTGACACTGGTGGTGGTGACCTGGCAGGTGGTGTCAGTGGATTGTTATGGGTGCACTTATTGGCAGGTCGTGGTCTCAGATCAACGACATCATCCTCAGCAGCTACGACACCCTCGACGCCATCCGGTCAGCCTAATTTAGGTACGTTAATACAAACAGGACTGTATAAATCCAGAAATGCCAAATAATATTCTGCAATACTGAAACCCTGGTCTTCTATTTCGTCCAGGTACCTGCGGCCTGAGAGATCTTTACTGTGTTCTCGAATGCGACAGAGTTCACAAGGCTCGTACAGTCGTACGCACTGGGGACTTGATGTTCGACTGGGACGAGACCTTTGAACTTGATCTAGTTGGCAATAGGCAATTGGACTTGCTCGTCTATTCCTGGGATCCTCAGCACAGGCATAAACTCTGCTATAAAGGATCAGTTCACTTAGCTACTCTCCTCAAGGAGTCACCGCTGCATCAACTCGCACTCAAAGTAGAACCACGTGGCACTATTTATCTTAGACTACGATACACGGACGCACACCAGACGTTCAAGCGACGAGGTCTACCAGTTATTTCTTTGGCTACAAGGGTGGCACCTCTCTTTGGGGTTGACCTTGACACCGTGGTAGGTTTAACGATGAAGCTTTCAATTTTCAAGTACGATCCTTTGCGTTAGACATAGGATACATATTTTCTTTAACTACAGGTAAGTCGAGAGAGTAAAACTGGGGGAGTACCTGGAGGAGTTTCCACGGCACTTGCGATGGGTGGGGCTCAGAATGTTCCTATCATCGTTTGGAGATGTGTCGAGGAGGTAGAAAGAAGAGGACTCGATATAATTGGTATTTTAATTTGTATAATTATTTACAAAAAAAAATAAACCTTTATTTACAACAATGCCTCTCATGAATATCGATTTTAAAGGTTTGTACAGGCTTTGTGGCTCCGCGACCAAGAAGAGGATATTGAGAGAGGCATTTGAACGTAATGCTAGATCAGTGGACTTATCGCCAGATAATGTTCCTGACATCAACGTTATCACTGGTAATACAAAATTCTACCAAAGTATCTTCCACGAGGACTTACACAAGTTTCTAATTATACTTTAATTGTTGCAGGAGTGCTTAAGGATTACCTAAGAGAATTACCGGAACCCCTGTTCACGAAGTGCCTCTACCAGATGATGGTCGATGCACTCGCAGTTTGTTTACCGGACGATCCACAAGGCAATGCTAAATTAATGTTCAGTATACTGGACTGTCTACCAAAAGTGAACAGGGTCAGTATTCCATGTAAAATATAATTACAATTATAAATATTAATTTTTAATTTTCACATTACAGTGTACCCTGATCTACCTTTTGGATCATCTAGCAATGGTGGTATCCCAATGCAACAAGATGTCACCAGCAAGTCTAGCAGTGTGCTTCGGTCCAGTTCTGATGCTGCACTCCGAAGACAATGGTCCACCCTTAGACTTCCAGCAGCCTATAGCAGTATTGAAATATCTCCTAGAGATTTGGCCAGTAAAGTCAGGTAATGATATCATTCCCATTGACGTAACCGTTGGCGATGACACACCTCGAGTTCCTCCAGTCGCCCTGAGGATGTTGCGATCACAGAAATTACATATAAATCGTAGCGCTCATCGCGGCTCGCGAGCAACTCGTAAGGGCCAAGTAATCAGTGGTTCATTTCACAGACAGTTCGGAAGATTTCTTCAGTCGGTTCAACGCTCCCTCGAGTTACGCAACCAGCAGGTCACAACACCAGTCAAGTGGGACAACAGGGACAGGGAACCTTGGGACGCACAGGGCTGCCCTGGCAGCAGCAACCCTCGCTTCATCATCCTCCCCAAACTACAACACCAGGAGTCCTCGCAGCTACCACACGACCTCCACCACCGGTCAAGCCGCGGCAGGTACGACCCCACACGAGTCTTCCTTCGATCTTCTACAGGTCTAGAACCAAAGCATGCTAAATGGTGTCGCAGGCTGTCTATAAAAATTTCACTAGGATTTCTCAGGATTACTGTAACTTATTGGTGTTGAATATAATCAACAGAGTATACGAATGACAGTATAATTGTGGTACGGGTTGAGGATTATACGTGTATACACGTGGCCCGTGGCCCGTATTTATACATTGCTTTTGGTGTCCCTATGCACGTACGGGTGGTCACTGTTAATATTGAATACAACAAATTATTTATTCAACTAATCTTAAATCAACTTAATAACAGTTTAAGATAGATTATATGACGAAGATAATTTTTATTCGCCTTTGCTATTTAATATGCTATTTTTTTTTGGTATCACGTCACAAAATTTATCTTCAACCTATCCTGAGGAAAGGTCTATCAAAGATTTATGGTTCACTGAAAAATTCCTATTTTTAACACGTTCCTTCATTCTTCACTCATTCGCACGAACAATCGAATACCTGCAATGTACTATTGTAATCGGATTTTTAATATCACTGCAACAGCGGTGTTTCTAAGGCATCGTGATTTTTTGAAAAAAAAAAAACAAAAACGAATTTTTATGGAATACAAAATTCTCACTTACGCATAATAAGCAAGATGTGAACACACCCTAACAAGGATCTACCGTGCATGCATTCTCTCTGTCCTTGGATAACTCTTTCGTATTTTATCGTCGTCTGATTTGCAATAATCTCTAATACCTTCTTTGGCCGATTATCGTATCTCTATACTGCGTGTATGATTTTTAATTTTCTATAGTTTACGTCGTTACATATAGTAACATTTACGTTGTCTTCTTGACTTTG
>JARPRH010000495.1:402842-417572 GCA_031763665.1 Calameuta haemorrhoidalis | reverse complement strand
GAGATCTTCCTTAGAGAACTTATTTCCAATGCATCTGATGCATTGGATAAGATCAGACTGCTCTCTTTAACTGACAAAAATGTTTTGGATACAAATCCAGAACTAAGCATAAGAATAAAAGCAGATAAAGAAAACAAGATTCTCAGTATCACAGATTCTGGTATTGGTATGACAAAACAAGACTTGGTGAATAACCTTGGAACAATTGCAAAGTCTGGAACTGCTGAATTCTTGGGCAAGATGCAGGATGCCGCCAATGCACAAGAAATGAATGATATGATTGGTCAATTCGGTGTTGGATTTTATTCATCGTTCTTAGTTGCAAACAGAGTTGTTGTCACTACTAAGCACAATGATGACAAACAGTACATTTGGGAGTCTGACAGTGCAAGTTACAGTATAGTTGAAGATCCACGAGGAGATACTCTCAAGCGAGGAACTACAATTAGGTAATTAAATAACTTTTCTCAACTATTATATATTAACTTATTTGCTACATTAGTGTAATATTCATGTTTTTGTAGCTTACACATGAAAGATGAAGCACTGGATTTCCTGGAACAAGATACTATCAAAAACCTGATCAAGAAATACTCGCAATTCATCAACTTCCCAATTTACTTGTGGTCCAGCAAAAATATTCAAGTTGAAGAGGAATTGGATGAGGAAGACAAACCTGAGAAGACTGACAGCGAAGATAAAGAAGTTGATGAAACTGAAGATGAAAAGAAAGACGAAGAAGACGATGCAAAGGTAGAAGATGTGGCTGAAGAAGAAAAGAAAACTAAGAAAATTGACAAAACTGTCTGGGATTGGGAATTATTGAATGACTCCAAACCAATTTGGACCTTGAAGCCATCCGAAGTCACTGATAAGGAATACAATGACTTCTACAAGGCATTGACAAAAGACAGTCAAGATCCATTGGCTAAAATTCATTTTGTTGCCGAAGGTGAAGTGACCTTTAAGTCCCTACTTTTTATACCCAAAGTGCAACCTAGTGAAAGCTTCAACCGTTATGGTACCAAGGGTGATAATATAAAACTCTATGTCCGAAGGGTATTTATCACAGATGAATTTAATGAAATGATGCCAAACTACTTGTCTTTCATTCGAGGTATTGTAGATAGTGATGATCTTCCATTGAACGTATCACGTGAGAAATTGCAACAGCATAAGTTAATCAAGGTAATAAAAAAGAAGCTGATTAGGAAAGTCCTAGACATGATAAAGAAGATTCCAAAGGAAGACTACGAGAAATTCTGGAAAGAATACAGCACTAATATCAAACTAGGAGTCATTGAAGATCCTCAGAACAGAGCACGATTGTCAAAACTTCTACAATTCCGTTCATCGACACAAGAAGGAAATACATTCTTGGCCGACTACGTCTCCCGCATGAAGCCAAACCAGCAACATATCTACTATATAGCTGGAAGTTCCTTGGCTGAAGTTGAGAAATCTCCATTTGTAGAACGCTTGAACAAGAAGGGCTATGAGGTCTTGTATTTGACTGAACCAGTCGACGAGTATGCTATCTCTTCTCTGCCTGAATTTGACGGAAAGAAATTCCAAAATGTAGCGAAGGAAGGTTTCACACTTGATGATGGAGATAAAGCAAAGGAACGCATGGAAGAACTAAAATCAACATTTGAACCTCTTACTAACTGGTTAAACGATATCCTGAAGGATTATATCAGCAAGGCTCAGATATCTGAACGTTTAACAGATTCTCCGAGCGCTCTTGTTGCTAGTATGTTTGGATGGACTGGTAACATGGAACGATTAGCCATCTCCAATGCCCATCAAAAGAGTAATGATCCACAGAAAACTTACTATTTGAACCAGAAGAAGACCCTTGAGATTAATCCTAGACATCCTTTAATCCGTGAACTACTACGCCGAGTGGAACAAGACAAAAATGATGAAACTGCCAAAGAAATTGCTCTAATGATGTTCCAGACAGCCACTCTTAGGTCAGGATATATGCTACAGCACACATCATCCTTTGCAAAAAATGTTGAGCAACTAATGGGAAAAACATTAGGTATCCCACTAGATGAAGCTCCTGAAGAGGAAGATGACTTTTTAGACAATGAGTCTACCTCAGAGACTGAAAAAGCATCAGATGAAATTGATGCTGATGAAGATAAGGATGAAGAGCATGATGAATTATAAGAAAATTTAAAAGTATAAAATAGACTTATTTACAACTGTGGAATGTGCTATACAATGTATAGCTGTTTTACAAATTCCTCACATTGCAACATTTTCATTGCAAATCTTCGATTAATTTCACTTCGTATGAATAACGGGAGCGTTTCGCAATTTTTTCATGTACGCAACAGAGGACGTAATTGCACTCCGTGATGCGCGTTTGTTCTCAACGTATTACGGGAATTGGAGGGCCCCAATTTCATCCAACGATATTCGTCGTAGTGACAATACATTCACTACTAAGAAAATATACAAACCGAGTTTATTTTTTTCATTCGACTCAAGTAAAGCAAGAAAAGAAAATATGAACTTTAACTACAGAATTTCGTTACCTGAACGAAACCATTAATTTATTTACTTGATTTGTTCTTCCATTTAGTTTATAGTAACGCTTACGAGCATTTATTGTACGTTACTTATGTGGTGTGTTTGCGAGATGTGCGAATGTATTTGTATACAAAAGATTAAAAAAACCAAATTGTACAAACTGTCTATTTTTGTTATGAAAATTTTCTCAATTCCTAAGTCCAAAACAGAATATCAGCATCGAGTGAACTCTAATACATTACTCCGGTACCGGCATTTATACAGGCCAAGTTTTAAGTGAAGTAACGTTCTTAGATCTTCTAGGATTAGACGTTAATTTGCATTACAACGTCGTTTAAAAAGGTACATTAGCAACCTATAAATAGTCTCACAGGCGAGGCATCAGCACAGTACCATTTCCTGGGTGTCTAACAACCGGACAACCGACATTGAATCCCCCTCGAGGCGGCCTCGCATTAATATTCTAAAACCGATCATAAAAAGTTGTCGGCTTGCGATTATTTTCCGTGAACAATGAAACGATTTCGCTTTGTATTTAGAAACAATTTTGGCCTCACTACGTCTGTCGACCATATTTAAATTCCGCTAAATCTGACCAATAGCGAATACGGCTTCTGTTAAACTTCTCGTAAGCCGGCGAGGAGTTGAGTCTGAGGTGAGCGTGGTCGAGTTCACTTCCGTTTTCGAACTCGACGTCATCTGCACTCAAAGTCCGTGTGTTTTGTGTTTCTTTGGAGCCATAATGATTCTCGCTAATTTAACGTGAGTATATGATCAAGCTAAATTCGGAGGTATGCTGGAATGGCAGGAGAGATCGCGCGGTTTCGTTCGAATAAATAATTGGTCGCGAATCCGTGCGATATCCTTGCATAAGCTGTACTGATGAGACACTGTTTTCTTCACCATGCCGGTGAGGAGATCAGTTCTTAGTTGATCCTTTTAATATTTTAAAAACTCGGTTTCTATTGCCTGTCAACCAGATAAAAGTTATATAAACAATACCTTTTGGAGAAATCGACCGATCCGCTCAACCGTAGAAATGAGCCGTAGGAAACTCGCGTCCACGTAAACAAAATAAATGGCGTCTCGACAGTTCGTACTTGGTCTTGATAAATTTTATGTTTTTCAAGTATTTTGCAATTTGGTGATTCAGTTCTCTGTGTTTTTATGAAGCCGTGTATTAATCTGATTTGAGACTTTCATCGGCAAACTTTGAACGGATTCTGTTCTAGTCTGTTCTATTAGGTAACTAATTAAGGCCCTGAGACCTCATACAGGCTGACTTTAATAATGTGTCTGTTGAGTCTAGCTCGTACTCCAATTAGTTATTAATAAGAATTATTGAATAATTGGAATGCCGCGCTTACGTAATCGATGGTCCGAAATTTCTTTATATTATGGAGGGACATTTTGCTATTTATATGGTACTATCTTGTGGCCACATAGTCCGTAATTGGCTTGCCCAACCTTGAATTTAAATATATGCATTCATTAGGTTCGTTAATTTCTCCAGGATGTAAATACTGTCGGTGATATTGACATTTTTCTTTTTTCTTTCTTTCAGATTTCGACCGGGAAATTTGGAGTTGGGTTTCTTTAATTATTAAAAAATAAATACCTATTAAACACAACTTAATACCATTGGCTCTAGAAATAACTATAAAAAAATAGTAATACCATAATATAAACATCTTAAGCACAAAGTGATTACATATATATATATATATCTGTAATTGAAAAGAATTGTTGATACAATGGGTATTCAAGACCTGCAAGCATTTTTGGACAATAGCTCCATTCAAGGAGGATCAGTACCAGTGGATCTGCTAAAAATTGCTCGAAACATTTCACAGAGACAGCGTAATCGTGCTGGCAAAGGTCAACAACATTCTCTAGCTAAGCTTAGATTAGTTGTTGATGGAGAATGTTGTTTGGATCGATTGTATGGTGGTTACTTCTCAGGTAATTGCTTAATGGTTATTCATTAAATTATGTGTTCTCTTCATTCTTCACTTTATCAGATAAATTTCTCAGATTGGGCTTGTGGTGGACAATGGAATCGCATGGTACAGTTCCTTGCTGTTCTCACTCAAGCAACTGAGTTAGCTGGAGTGGAACTAGCTGTGTTCTTTAATGGTTGTCTTGAATCTCCTCGCCGTGCCGAATGGATTCAGAATCAGCTAAAAGTGCGAGTTAAAGTAAATAATGTAAGTTCCATGCTGTCAGGCTTTATAGAGTTTAGAGGGGGAGTTCAATTTTAAAACTATGCCCATGAGATAACATACTTTTCAGGTTCTAAAACATATTACGACCAAAGGTACACCGCCACCAAAGATTTGGTGGACTCCACCAGTATGTTTGCGTACCAGCTTGCGCATGGCTCTCAGACATCTTAGTGTGACAGTGGTAAAGAATCTCATTCATTCATTTTTAGTAGAACATGTGTGTTTCATAAGCTTTAGTTATAAATAAATATTATAATTAGCTGTGTAGTATGGATGACCACCATCAAGAAGTAATCGCTTATTGCCGAGAAAATAATTTTAATGGTCTGATTGCTGATGATGCTGAATATGCTGCCTTTGATCCACCTAGATACTTTTCATCTGAACAATTAAAACTTACATACAAGGTAATATTCGCGTCATATAAGTATGTATCATTTATTAAACTATTTATGCTGTCGTATATATTCAATTATTTTTCTTTATTACAGGGCTCATTGGAGACGAAAGAGTATATCATCTCTGAATTTACAAAGGCCTTGAATATCCCATCTGATAGGTTGTGCACACTTGCTGCTCTTCTTGGAAATTACATTCTCACAGAAAATGACTTAACCGACTTCTACAAAAAACTCAATATTAACACAAACTCAAATAAAACCACAATCGAGCAAATGATTAGGGCGATTGCTACTTTCGTAAAAGATCTTCCGTCAGTCGAATTAGATGTTGTTGCGCAAAAAGTATTTGGTTCCCTAACCGATCCCAGGTGTAGTAGATTACGACAGTCGCTTCAATACTACATAAATGGAACGAAGGAAGGATTTTTACATTACAAACCCGTTAAGCCAACAAAAGGTAAAAATCATATTATAGTTCATAAGCGTCGCGCATTATCAATTAATATATTTAAGTCATAGTTCTCAATATTCAGGTATTTCAGCTCACAAGTCTGAATCCAAGCAAACTGCGCCGGTCCAATCCAATGTAACTGAGCCTCTACCGACATCGGAGGAGGACACAAATCTAGAAACTTCGCGTTTTGCCTCAGAAACTGTTGAGAGTGAACGTGAAAGTCTTAACGCCTACAAACAAGCTACGGCCAATGCAAAAATTGCACCGCAAATAGTCATTGAACCGCCCGGTATTCAAGGCCATGGAGATGCCGATAATACCCGCACGGAAGAGGAACAAAGTGAGCAAACAAATGGTTGTTTAGTAATTACAATGATAGAATGTATATATGTATAGTAATTTAATGCAATGATATTTTTTTAACAGACAATGGTCATGTGATCAACGGTACTCACAATCTTTTAATAAGCTCCTCAAGTTCGAGCAGCAGCTCCTCGGCGACATCTCCGTCTCATGCAACGGTAGATGCTGCGAAACAGTCAGAAAAAACAAATAATGTTCCAGCAACTGTTCCTGAAGTGATGCGTACTGCCTCCGAGCGACATCAGAAGGGCTTAATGTCCCCTCACATTTGTCAAATCCTAATTGCCGGCGAATTGAAACTGCCGGTTCTCTTGGAGGACGAGAATCATCGTGAATTTCCATCCATTCATCTGATTTACAGACCAGTCAGACAGATGGTATATGCCATTTTATTCAATCTGCATCATCGTTTATACTTGGCCACAAAGAACAAAGAAAAAGGTGGTAAGTTGTTTTAAATATTTATTAATATTAAAATGCTTACCGAAGGAAAGTGACTGAGAGCAGCATAATGATCATTCCTTAAACTCAATTGACGTTGCATAAAACTTTCTGCTACCATCCACCACTTATCTTCATGAGCATTAGTCTTCCTGTCATCTATTATCAAATTTTCATCATTATTTCATTCACTGTTCATCAGAGGTCACAGGAAAGAATAGGAAGCAAGGCAAAAAAAGTAATCACAATTCATTCATACTGCATGATCACAATGTATATCTCCTATAACATTTATTATAATGATCACTTTATTATTTGAAAACGTATCATGTTTATTGTGCTTTCGAGTATTAAATGCAGTGAACATAAAAGTTATGCGATTTGATTTCACAGACAATGAAAAGGTTGAGGTTCCGGATATTGTGATCAAAGAATGGGTGTGGTCTAAAGCGAACCCATATCAAACACCTGAAATGGTTAAAGCTGAACAAATTGGCTGGGGAGTTCCTACAATTCAACGTTTATGGTTTGGGTAAGAATCCTTTAGTTGAAGATTTCTTTTATTGGTCGTTGACATTGGCAGTTGGAAAGATCTGTTACCTTTTCAAAATTTATAGGGATACGTACGACATTAATTTTTATAGTTACTTTTATGAATGAAATATACTCGTTGCAGCTCTCGTGGGCATCATAGGTATGTCCGATGCTCCTTGTGTTGATGTTGTGATATTGGGTGATCAGATTTTTATTCTTAAAAGGCCATAAAATACCTGCAAAACTATTTAATCGATCAGAATTGTTTCATATATCAATTATCATTTTATTCTGTGAGTTTCTATGTTATTAATTTCTTTCATAATACGGACATATCTTTTCAATTCATAAAATAATATATTTTGAACGTCTGATCACCCCATTTTATGTGTATTCAATGTGATGATACAAGAAGAAAGCTAACAAAAGACCCAGAGACGTATATTTACATTGTTTTACATAGACCCAAGTCGGTTATTTGCGGTTTAGCTTAGACAATCTCAAGATGTCGTATGTCAACTTATAAAGTATTAAAGGCTTATTTTGTATATCTTATTATTTTATTACAGTACTGGAATAGATGACAAGCGCCGTCGTTTGAGAGGATTCTTAACCTGTATGAGATCTGACACTCCGCTTATGTTAAATACATCATACGTACCACAACACTTGCTGGTCATGGCCTGTGTATTAAGGTAATCCTTACATAAGAGCATTACATTACTTTCGCTTCCTCAGCATAGGTATGGTGAACATTATTTAGACGCCATATTCATTAAAGGAAGTACAGTAATACTTACTCTAATTAAAGAGAAAACTTTATTAAATATGTATGTCAAATAAGGGTGTAAGGGCAGAATCATAATTATCTGCTTCTGAAGATTTTTTGATACATGCATAAAATATGATAAATTAATCTAACTCCCACTGTACGATTATTCAAGGTTTTTCTTTTCAATTATTCTCTTTTTCCTTTCATGCAGATACATCATGTCTTTTTCTGATAAAATAAAGATACTACGTCGTCAAGAGCTTGATGCCTTCATCGCACAAGCCTTCTCTCCAGAACTTATGAATGCCCAGTATTTGCAGGATTTACAGGTAAATAATCTAAAATATTTATTTCTTAAATTTTATCAGGCATTAGCTCCTTTAAGTTTAATAGTAAAATATTAATTCACAGCTGCCTTTGGTTACATCGCGTGGTGTTCAGCTCGCAACTCTCTTTATGGCTGGTGTGGAAACTGCTCTCCTAGCAAATGACGCGTGCGGTGCACCTATTCCTTGGCTAATGTGCTGTCCATGGCTTTATTTCGATGGCAAGCTTTTCCATCATACTCTGGCGCGAGCAACCATTGCGAAGAACCTATTAGAATTGTGCGGTGGACACATTGATCGTGTTGTCAAGGTTGAAAGAATGAGGAAAGCAGTTCTAGAGGGGATCAATGTCGTATTTGCTCGTCCACCTTTGCCAGTGACTCCAGGTAATTACGAAAATTATAGTTTTAATAATGTATATGAATATCCTTCCCGTCACCTTAGCTCACCATGATTTTATAACGTGGCGTGCTTTTAAACGGAAGGAGAGAAACGCAGTTATATTGCTTCGATGAGTTCTATATTCTATCAGACTCACCGAATCTCCAAACTGCTACATTTAAGCTATTCTAATTTAAATAGATTCTTTGTGGCATTAACGGAGTTCAAATACTTTTTTCCTTCACAGGTATTCGAGTATCCGTGCCGCAAAACATCCTTCCCGCTGGATGCAACATCAACGAAACTATTGTACGTGGTCGTGGAAGTGGCACTATTCCTCCACGTGGTCTCATGAGACGTCCAATACCGACTCGTGGTGGACAATTGGAAATTGCTGGTGTTGTCGTAGGTCAGTGGGGACCTAATTATGGTCAACCCGGTAGACCACCACAACCCATGCAAGGACATCATCATCGTGGCCGACTTCCACCTCAGGTAGGATATCGCATGTGCAATCGCAGTTTAACTATGGTACGCTACAGATGTATTTATGTGGAACAACAACCGCCCGAAGCAGACTTTATGACCGAGATTAATAGAAGTTTCGAAAGAGATGATAAAACACTTGGTAGAACTCAATAGCTTTCTGTATTCAGACGTATATACTGAAGATATGTGCATGTCCTTTGTTCAGCTTTCGTCTCCATTATGAATTGTTGAAAAACCAGGCTGCAACACGCTTGAGCGTTTAAAGAAATCCTGGTGTTACTCTTTTTTGTGGATTGTATTTTTTTATTGTCTTATTGTTTTATATAAACGTTTGAGATTTACATGTTTTTATACTGCAAATTTATCGCTGTTAAAATAAAGTTGTTTATATCGTTGTAAACACTTTGATTGATGTTGGTTATTTATAACATTATTTTAATTTGTGGGACTTACCGAGAAAAGGAGTCTACTACTTATTTATACTTTAGAAGATCGTTCCACAAATGAAAATATTGTTTGCTGTTACTTTTAATTGTACATTTGTTTTTCTTCTGTTTTGTTTTACTTTCTTAAATTCTCTGGTACAGTCTGAAACAAAATCTTTTTATTGAAAATAGTTCCTTTGACCATCAATGAAATTCTGTAAAGAATCAGAGAAGTATGTTTCTTTGGTATTATATAAAATTTCTCCTTTACAAATCAATTCCCACGTTGCATATTCCAGGATGAATAATAATCTCCACGATCATCGTGCACATTTATACTTGATAGGTATTCTTCTAATCTCTTAGTTTATTTGTTGTAGGTAACTTCAATAGGCGCTCTAAAGTACGATCTTCCTCGTGGCTTTGCACCGATTGGACGACCAACATTTCACACTCGCGGTAGCAATCGCACTCCAATTGGCGGACGTGGGAAGAAAACACAAATGAAGGTAATTCCGATATGAGATTCATTCCGTGTAAAGAAACTAATTGATGATGATATCAGGCAACTGCAAAAAAGAGGACAACCACCAAGAAGAACAAAGAGAATGAGAAAAAGGACACCAAAGGTCGTGGTGTTTCCGTCGAAGGTCTCATGGATGGATTCGCGTACGTATTTTCGTACTTCTTGAATTGCAATTATCATCCTTTTGCCAATGGAGCCCTTGTTTAATAATGTATTGTTCGATGCGCAGTGATTCCATCTCTGCTATCAGTGCAACTAAAGAAGCCATATCAGTGCCTGGCCAGTTTGACGATGCTGTGGAGAACGGTAAGCCCGTAGAAAAAGGTCAGGGTGATGCACCGTTGCCTGCCTCTGTTGTTGCAGAGAATTAAGTAACTTAAAACAGCATCAAATTGACATTAACACTCTCGGATGTGACTCAAGACTGCAACCAATCTAATTATAATGTGAATCGAGACATTGTGCAACAGGAATATTTGAAAACCAGTCAATAATTTAGCTTCACATAATTTAAAATTATTCGTAATATTCTTTTAATTTCTATTTCTCTCCATTAATCTTTACGTACTGTCTTTCTATTTATGTGAAAGAAAGAAGAGCCTTTTTTTACTTCTAAATTTCATTCCTCTCGAATGTAATAATTCCAAATATTTCTGTATCACACGAGACGCGAAGATAAATGTGGAGCATGGAAAACAAGACTTGATAAGGAAGTATACGAAAAATCTTAAATGTTGGATTGCACAATAGCTCGATTGCACGTAAAGCTCTGGTGGGGCCAAACTATTAACTATTATAGGTAAAGGCAACTTGATCCACGCCAACAGAGTATTTAATGTGGCGTGACAAAAAAAAAAAAAGGAAAAAGATAAAGAAAATAACCCGTTTTTGACTTACACAATACGATGTCCTCACTGCCAAAAAATATACCACACTCTGTAAGATAGTAGAAAAGTCGTGCTTGTGTTGACGGGCAAGTTTGCTCGTGCTACCATTGTGGGGTTGAACTCTCGACTGATTAGTGTATGCGTGCGCTAATTTTACTAACCAGAACAAGTCGTCAACTGCTAAAGTATTTAATTAATAAGGAGCGTGATTATTTTTTTTACAATGAAAATATATATTTTCCGGTATTATATGAAATGCTCGCTTTGATAATCTCAATAACCTGTTCTTCGACGGATTGATAGGTTGCATTAGGCTAGCGCGGTTAACTTGCGCAGATGACCGTAGGAACAGGCTACTGGGCTAACACTTAGCGTATGGAGACTGATGCTTTTCATATAGGTAAAATATATATTTATATATGATTTAGGCTAGGGTTCCCGTAGGTGTACTATACGTAAGTTTTGTGTGGATGGGAGTCGTGATTGCGAATATCTGTGTGTAGTCGGAAAGATTGTGCATATATTATTTATGATAGAATTGGTTACGAGAATGATGTACATACATAATGCGATGTAGTATTACAGATTTATATATATATATATACATACACAGAGCATTACATAGATATATATATATACATACATATATATATAAATAGAAAGACATATATTTATTTGCCGTTGTGTCTGAGGAACGAATGCATGAATGGATAGTTTGAATTGGGAGCTTAGAGATGGCAATCTTTATATTAAAAATTAACAGACAGAAGTCTATTCTAACTGTGCATACCTCGTAAAATGTCTTCATAGACTTGCATTTAAATAATACTCTTCCCACGCTGCACAAATATGCTACAGCTTGTTGGTGAATGATAAAAATGATAAATTTTCATGAATTTTTCTTTACTACTTTACATCGATGCAAAAAAGAAAGCTTTTTTTGAATCATTTCATTTCATTTTTTTCCAATCTGACATTCTTGCTGATTATTCGTTTGTTAATTGTCTTGATTTTCGTACATGATTGTTTTTGTGGACTTTAAGAAATTGTTCCCAATCCGTAATGGTAGAGTTTTTTGTTCGATTAACACTTTTGGTATTTTTGTTACTCAACAACTGATTCTAGTTCAACGAGGAACACCAACAATTTGTAGCACATTCGAGGCTATGCCAGTCTGTTTGGAATTAATTGTACATATAGTTTGTTATGTTATAGCAACAGCGTGATTGATGGTCTGTATATAGAGAAAAAAAGGAGAGATGTGGCTGCGTCGTGCTACTATTACTGGCACGGTGTTTAGAGAACGGTTACTTTAAAAATCCTATTTATGTGTAGAGTAGTTTGAAAGAACTTTCTACGATGGTTGCTGCAGTTTATTGAGGCGAGGCGTAATTTTTACCGAGATATAAGTAAATTGCCGAATAATGGAAAAACGTGAGTGGAAGGGAAAATGATTAATAAGAAGAAACACGACAGCACGACAAACACGATTAACTAAATAACTATTGGATGTGTGGCAGATAAATGGTGGCTAAGCGCGAAGGTGATTTGAAGTGAATGAAGGAAAGAGAAAAAGACAGAGAGAGTGAGAGGGGGGGAACCATTTATTGAGATATTATAATGAGAGATGATAAGATGTTATATTTTTGTAGATTTGTTATTGCGTAAAATGCATTAAGACAATGAGAAACTTTATAAAAACTTGGGTAAAAATGACAGTTAACGTACCCGACAGTTGTGATGGGAATGAGAGCTCGTGACTTATGCCAAATGCATTAATTCAGAATTCAAATTACATATGCCAGATGGATTAATTTTAATCCAACATTGTCAATCGTTGTGAAACTATTGCATTCGTTTGTTATCGATGCTCTTGAATAGTGGGATGCACGTGGAAGCGATTAAGAACGTGTAAACTCGAAAGAGACGGAATGAGAATGAACGAGGGAACAGTGTGAAGGAGAGAGAAAGAGAAATTGTAACTTAATTGTCAGCTTCGTTGAGCACAGAGCATATCCTGGATAGCGTTTTCAGGATTTTCGAATGCAATTCAATTTTGTGGGATGTTTAATGCCCTTTTGAGAACTTACTAAACTACGTCAACATTACAGAGCGTTATGAACTTTTGAGGTTTGAAAACTTGCTGTTAGCATGAATTATTTAACGAGTACGATGATAATGATATCATTGCCACGATAGCTATGTTCAATTTTCTTTTATGTTCGAACTTCGAGATACAGAGAGAAAAAAAGTTCGTAATTTGATAATCGACCGCACCCGACGCAAGAAAACTTTTAACTAATACGAACGAATTTGAGAGTCAATGCCACTTTACGCTTTCGTAAAGATAGATAATGATTTTCTTTATGAGAAATCAAAATCTTCGAACAATTGTATAAAGTGTATCGTCACGATGATCTACACTAGCATAATCAGTCAACGCTGCACTGATATATGAGCATGCATAAAGTTAATAACGTAAATGAATTTCAAGTGTAGTAAAATGTGTGATCAAAGTGAGAGAGGAAAAAAAAGGAATCCATAATTAAAACAGAGAGAAACACACTGAAACTGAAATGTTCTAACAAGGAAACTTGAGTAAAAGAAGTTTTGATAGAAAACAAAAAAAAAGTATCATGATCGACGTTAAGAACAGGTGCGTTAATTTCGTGCCTGCTTTTCGTTGGTTGCGTAGATTGGGGGCCCACTCAACTTGTCTGTGACTCGTTATTACTATAAACAGTAAAGTTAATCCTATTGTATTTGTAACGTAACCATCTGTAATAATCTTCGAACATTGTGTGTTACGATAACGAAAAATTATTCGTATCAAGAAGTAAAACTTATCCTCGGATAAATACACAGCGTTAAGGCAAATATGTGTGGATTAAAAGAAATAATAATTGAAAGGACATAGTTCTTCGCAGCTTATTGCTATTGCCCGATGCTGTAACGCGTAAAAGTATCATCAGATTTTTTTTGACAACCATTCGCATCATCGTCATCTCAATGATGCTTCGTTCAAATACACTTGCTGAGTTATTTGAACGTAATTTTTTATATCTTAATTGCTTCCTTGTATTCGAAACGGTCTCTGAGTCGTTTCATTTGTTGTTTTTGATTTTTGCCACTCTTAGTTTATTGTCGAAAAAAAAAATTGATAAACGTTAAGAAAAAGAATCATTTAATTTCATAGCTTTGTTTTGAATGATTACCAAAAAAAGAAAATATATAATGAGAGAAGCATGAGGTACTTTATGGTTTTTCATGTATTCCAAACAATCTATGTGAAAATTGTGGATTATATAGTTTGGATACGTTCCTTATTTTCTTTTCTGCTTTAGCTTCGAATAAGTAGAATTGCAATTTACAAATAGCCGTTTTAGTTAATGGCTATAAAATGAATTTTGAGTTATTTGCGCTCAACGATTAAATTGTAAGTTTTTTTTGTACCATAGTTTCGCTTGTATACGTACATAATGAATATAATAAAATATAATAGCATTCACGATATACTAATAAAGTAAAAGGGAAAAAAAATGAATTTAAACACTATCGATGTAGCCAAAAAAAATAAACACAAGTGGGCCCCTTTATTTATATATTCTTATTAAATATTACATAACATATATTCTGCTATTATTTCTCATAGCTAAAAATGGAAGAGTACATGCATACATCGTGTAATTTTATATGTTTACCAATGGATTAATATGTTTACTTTTGTTTAATATTTTTTTTTCTTCTCTTATATCGAAAAGGAACCATGTCGAATATTATTATAGCACACGCTTAACGCTGTGCCACTTTCTTGAAAAGGATAACAAGAGAAAAATCAGAAAAGAAACCAAAAATATAAATCTGTATGCTTTTCGATTGCCATTCGATTTGCAATAATTTGCTTTTCCATTTATTGGCTAAATACTTTATTTCCACTGGATCCCATGCACCTAAGATATTGT
>JARPRH010000495.1:383525-396508 GCA_031763665.1 Calameuta haemorrhoidalis | reverse complement strand
ATACATATACATACCTGTACTCCTTTTTATCATTTTCCGATTTAACGGGAGTATCAAGATATTCTATTTTCACATTGCGATTTTGCTGTCCATTTTCATTTTTCAGAATTTCATTTGTGATTTTACTACCGTGATTAGGGTTAACGTCCCTCGTTGCAATTTCGGTTTTTGACATCTTCAATATATTATGATTCAATTTCAATTTCTTCTTCGGTGGGCCTTGTAGATATCTCTTTGGCATTATACAAGAAACAAATACTTTTTTATTCACACATCTAGTAGTGTTTTTCAATCCGTATTTTATAAACAAGAAAACCATGTGCCATTAACAGCTTGTCAGGCTCTACGTTGCTCCATAATGAATTAATTTCCCAATTAAATATTTTCCTGTTCCGTAAAGCTATGATCACGGCATAAATCTCCTACAACAATTGGCTCTATTAAATCATAATTAAATCATTCACAGCGTATGAGTTCCAAAATCATCGATTGTTGCCAATTCTTTAAAAATATTTCATATCAAAAAGTCACAACGCCATTAAATCGCTATGGCTGAACAGCTGATTTCCTTCTGATTGTTTTTTTCGCAATCCACTTCGATTGGTGCTAATTACTAAAAATTCAATGAAAGAATATTGTTTGAGGATTGTTGCAAATTAATTTGGCGAAAAAAATCTAGAGCTCCTTATTTCCTTTTACCGAGCCCTCCCCTATCTTCACACGCGTGTTTTTTCGAATAATTTCTTCACGATTATCTGTGAACAGATGACCAAATTCTCTTGAAAATTGTCATGTTCACTTATATTTTGTTTAATATAGACGCATGAGTGTATAATTAGTATTAACAAGATGATTACAAAATTCATAAGTACAGACGTTCTTGCTGTACTTTGTTTAGAGGATTACATTTTAGCAGGTTACTTTAATCACATTTCATATAAAATTTTAAGAAATGTTCATTTCATATCGCAATAATTGTTTACAGGAATTGGATGTACTCTACATGTATATAGCAGATTTAGTGGTGAATTGAAGGAAAGGATTAATGCAACGTATCCAGATAAGATACATGGTATTACCAAAGGTCTATCTAATAGGATAGCTGTTTACGGTGCTAAAACTTTGTGCACATATGATTTTATACTACACAATGATACTATACAGTAAGTCGAAGTAATTCTAATGAATGTAAAAATTCAAATTACTTTTTACGTTTATTTATGGAATATTATTTCTGCTATGGGTATAAGATTAAATTCAAGAGTACTAAATGAATTTTTTAGGATCGCCCAAATATTTGAGGCTCATCGGTTTAGGGATTGGATAATTTCAGTAAATTGGCTTCGAAAGACTAATGATGTGATATCTGTTTTATTTGCACACAATAATTTGTATGTTTTCAATGTGTTTGAAAAACGTTACAAAGATATACAGTGTGTTGAAAAATGTATTCTGTATCCTTTAACAGCTAATGGATTTTATTATTCTTTCCAATCGTTTACACAATCTTGAATTTTCTATCACAATAATTAGATATGGTGGATCTATATCAGGCACGTGCATTGAAGATTTAGTCATTTTTAGTGGTACTTTATTCAGCGAAACTTTAATATGGACAATAAGAAACTGTAACGAAGATAGTCAGACTCGTGCATCAGTTATACAACGTTTGAAAGGTCACAACGTTAGTATTCAAATTATTATACAATGTTTGTACAATTATGCAGATTTACCAAATAATATAATCCACGTAACAATTTTAATATTTATGTCAAATAGGGTGTCATATCCTCTGTAACGTATGATGCTTTTACAAAAACTATATGTTGCACATCAGATGATAGGACCATTACTTTATGGAAAGTCAAAACAACATCCAAAGATCATTTTATTAATTGGGAAAGTGTAGAAATTACTTTAATGACGACAATGTATGGTCATAATGATAAAGTATGGAGAGCTGTAGTGAGAGAAAATATTGTTGTCAGCATAGGACAAGTACGACTTTTTCTGTTTTTTATTAACTAAGCAGATATTAAACAAAATTTATATAACAGAGATATTTCGTTTCAAGGATTCCCTGATTTGCGTATGGTCAACTGATGGCAAGTTATTAAACAAAATTGAAGCACATCCTGGTGCTTGTATTTGGAGCATCGATATATCAGAGGACAATAAAACGATAATCACGGGTGGTGGAGACGGAGCCATTTATCAGTGGCCTCTTGAGTATAACAATCCCGAGGTTGAAATTGTATTAAAATACGATAAAACAAGAATTCCCAAACATGTTGGTCTTTTAAATAGCGGCACTATTTTAATTTTGATTGAAGGAAGAATGTTGCTATATAGGAACAAAGCAGATGATTATCCCAGGCAATTTATTGATGTGCCAAAATATTCTAGCTATTGTGTCATGCAAATATCGCCATCCCGAGAATTTGTAGCTTTAGCTTCCAAGGATGGATTTTTAAATTTGCATAAAGGTACTTTCATGATATAATTTATATATCATTCGGTATTTGACTTCATGTTTTAATAACAATCAAAGTAAATTGATTTTAAGAGATCATTGAAGGAGACGATGCGCAATTAAAACAAATCATAGAAAAGAAAGTGATGGATTCCAAAATATTTTCCATGCGGTGGTTGAGTAATAATACTTTACTACTTTGTGGAGTAAAGGGAAATTTGAAGATAATAGAAATCTCATCTAATGGTAAATATTTTAGTATTGATACTACTAATAACTGATACTAAATAGAGTTAACAAAATTATCTTTTTTTCTTTGGATTTTGTACATTTGTATTTACAGAAATTGTCTCTCAAACCGAGCACACTTTACCTCCCAGTCGTGATTGCCAAATAACCGCTGCTGTTATGTACAAAAACTTAATGATATGCGGTGACAGAGCAGGAAGTATATATGTATTTAAGAGAGTAGAAAATACATTGAATTGTACAAAAACTGCATGCAAGAGTACATACGCAAAAGGACCGGTGCAAACCTTTCCCAAAATTCATGGAAGCCTTGGGGTACAATCTTGTGCAATCATAGGCCCAAAATTAATATCTACAGGTCGTGATGGCACATTAAGATTTTACGAATTGCCACAGTCTGATAATGATATGTCACTGCGAGTTCTTTGTGAAAAAAGAATGCCAATGGATTGGGTCAGCAATATTTTAAAAACCGATACTGATACAGTCGTCTTGGGTTTTAAAGAGGTAATGTTCTCACAAATATATATGCTATATGCTAGTTATAATAAAAATAATTCTAATATGTTCTAGGTGGAATTTGTAATATATAGTATGGTACTTCGACGTATATTATTGCGAATCTCATGTGGTGGTGGACACAGATCATGGGACTGTATGTTGGCAGATGGTTATATAAAATTCATTTATATACGCGATAAACAAGTTTATCTAGTCAATCATTCTCTGAAGTCAGAATTTCTACCTATTTTACAGGTACGTAATCTATGTGAAACATCAATCAACCTGATGTACATACCGTCATCTTTAATTAATTACAGAATGGCTTCCACGCAAAAGAAATATATTCAGTTCAGAGACTACTGACTAATTCTGATCATAATATCTTTATTTCTGGGGGCGAGGACTGCACCTTACGCATATTTTCCATGACAGAATCTACGTCAAATAATGCTATTTGTGATTTCAATACACTTGATGTATTAGATAGTCATATATCTAGTGTTAAATGTATAGCAATTTTAAACACAAAGAGTACAAATATGTTTAGCAGAAATTTAGTATTTTCTGGCGGGGGCAGAGCCCAATTAAAAATTTCAGAGATTACTGTAAAATTGAATAGGGAAGTCTTAGGCAGTGAAGATATAAGTTTCGTGCAATTAACGTCCCATATGTTATGGGGTACTGATCAGCAGCGTAGAAGATCTGTTCAATCTCAACAATACTATGTAGATCCTGAAACGCGTTACATGGATATTAGCGCTTATCAAGATCCAGTGGACAAGGAGCAAGTTTTCCTATTTGTGGCCTGTTCCGATGGATATTTGAGGTAAACTTTCAATGTATGACAACAATGGAATATTTTTATGAAATCTATTACTGATGAGCTCATTTTAGCAGTTTATAAAGGATCACTTTCATTCCAGGATATTCATATATAATATTATCACTGACGTAATACTTCTAAGAACGTCTATACGGTATAATCGCTGCCTTTTAAAAGTACACTCATTCACTCATCAAGAAAAAATAATTGTTTTAACTATGGCCACAGATGGCATAATTAACTTTTGGTATCTAAGCCCACTGCTTACGCAAGTAGTTGATAATTTATATAAAAATTATCTTGGTAACTCTCGAAATATAACACCATTTGCAAGTTTCAAATTACATCAGTCAGGGATAAATAGTTTTGACTTTAAGATTTCTACAGAGAATATTTATCTTCTAACGACTGGTGGTGATGATAATGCACTTAATCTAATCATTGTTGAAGTATTCAATTTGCCCAGTGGTGAGTTATCTGCAAAAATAATTTCCAAGTGGAATTCCTCCTCAATACATTCAACACAAATCACAGGTATACATTGTTTGTTCTGACATTGCTGTAAAGTCAAATAAATTAATCAATTAATACCAATAGCATCTACGTTAAAATAACTTTTACAGGATTGAAATTTCATGGAACAAATAAACTTTACAGTTCTGGCATAGATCAGAAAGTAATATCTCTAGTTTATTCATTTGATAAACAGAATTTATTGGTAAAAGAACAAAGCACAATGTTAACAATGATCCCAGATGTACAAGGATTGACCTTATGCAACACTGATAGGTAAATTTTAGTTTAAAATTCAAATGGCATGTTCTTCAAACGCAAATGTTTATTTTTAAATTATATTTAATTGTCTTATAGGAATGGTGATACACTTTTATGCGTTTACGGGAAAGGATTTGAGATGATCACTGATTATAGCAAAGTACAATGATAGCTGAATGCTAAAAGATTTTTATTCATATGAATATTTTAATGGGTTTGTAACACTACATAAAGTGCAAGAAAAATATATGAGATATTTTTATATTGAGAATAAATGTTAAAAAATGAATACAGAACCTTTCCTCAGTTGATTATTAATTGTGATCTTATATGCGCGTACTCCGAAACTGAAACTACTTTTTATTCATCGTTTTATTATGAAAAATTGTTATTACCAAATTGGATTACGGCATTATTGTTTTTTCTCCACGTTGCAGCAATTTTTCAGTAAAAGTAGAAATCAAGAAAATTTTATTACACATTCGCATTTTCAAACAATTCATTTCTAAGAACTTGTAATGGATTGCTCCAGTTCAAATTGAATCTTGCAGTGTGTACGTGTGAATTTTTTCTACTAAATCACTAAACTCAATTTCGTGTACTAGGAACTTTAACATCTTCGGTCTGTCAAATGTCAAATATGGAGTTTGTCTTGAAATAAAAGCATACAAATGTGACTCGTCAAGTTTAAAACATATAAGTTATAAAAAAATTAATAGTTGTTTCCTAATTTGTTATTTCTAAACATGACAAGTATAACGATATCAGCGGTACGTCCTCGTACGAGCATACTAGATAAATCACTAAGCAAAGGTAAAGGAGAGGTTAGCCTAAGTTGTTATGCTCTTCTGTTTTCTGAACTTGTGCAGTACTGTCAAAATCGTGTTTACACTGTACCAGAACTGCAAAACAAGTGGGTGATAAATCATTATAAAGTAATATTACTTAATACTGTAATAGAATTAAAATTTGTTGTAATTTTATGACACAAATATTTTACTCTAGATTAGCTGAAATGGGCACAGAAGTTGGACACAGAATTACAGATCTACTTATCGTCCGTGAAAAAAGTGGCAAGCGTGAAATAAAATTATTGAATGCTTTGCTGTTTATTAAAAGCACACTTTGGAAATGTTTGTTTGGTCGCGAGGCAGATAAGTTAGAGCACGCCAATGATGATGAGCGTACTTACTATATTATAGAGAAAGAAGCACTGGTTAATAAATTTGTTTCAGTCCCAAAAGACAAAGGAAGCTTAAATTGTGCATCTTTTGTAGCAGGAATTGTTGAAGCTGTACTTTGTGATTCTGGTTTTGTAAGTATATTATGTGAAAAGTTATATTGAATTCTGTATATAAGTTTTGTTAAAGAATAGTTATGCCGTTCAAAGACATGAAATCAATATGCAATCTGTTATTACTTTTTAGCCTGCAAAAGTAACAGCTCATTGGCATAAAGGCACAACATACATGGTTAAATTTGATGATGCTGTTGTTGCTCGAGACAAGCAACTTGAAGATCGATAGTGAAAGAAGCATCATATAATAAATATTTCAAAATATCTATCATAAAATACTTTATTAAAGAAAGCCAATTCTTAAATATACACTCTTAGTTTAATTAACGCGAAAGAAAGAAATTGTATGAAAATATATTTATGGTTCTGTGTCATACATATGTTTGGAATAGTAGACACAAAGGGCTCATGAAATTCAGTTCAGGATTACTTTCATTTTTACAATAATGTCAAGTCAAAAACTATTGCATATACACTATGTATCTTAAAAAATAAAAGAAAAGTAGAAAAATCCAAAAGATATATTTTTTATACTCACACGCTCATGAACTGAGAAGTAAACTATGGCAATTGACAGAAGACACTAAGAAAAATGTTTATACTTCATATGCTTTATTAATGTTTTTCTAATTACATATTATTCCCACTATGGTAGATATAACGCTTTCATGATTTATACAAATTTGTTGCTTCTGTCTTTGTAGCTGATTTTGCCTGTTCGTATATCGTTCTCCTTGCTATTCTATAATGACATAAACAAAAAATCCAACTGTAATCCATACTCTATTTAAATTGAAACAAATGTTAAATATATAATTAAAACTATCTTTAGCTATATCACATATTTTTAATGACAGTTATAAAGAAAATTGATATAACTTAAACATTATATGTGTAACTTGTAGAATATTATATATAACATACCCTAACTTTGTGTGCAATAAATATAGTTGCTACAATGGGAAATATTATTAGAGCAGAGTATTGCAGAAAATTTCTCCCTGTTGCTCTCACATATTCTGAACGTTTAGCTTCCAATGAAAAGAGACGCTGCAGTTGTTCATCGAACTGTGAAAAAATGTTATATATCTTAAAGTACAAATTTGTCTTTAATTTGTTATGCAATTGTCAATCAATAAATTTTCATGTAAATACAATGCCTATTACATAATAAAACAACTCATTTTCAAAATCAATTATTAGGTGTATTTATTGCAACAAATGATTTGAAATAATTTTAAATTTACCAAAAGCCTTTTACTAATATTTATTAGAATATTTTTTTTGCCCAGAAATTAATGAAAAAAATGTGATTTAGGTTAGAATTCCAAAATACTTACAATCGTGCCTCCTATACCACTTGCATGTCTGTGCGGATTCATAGTCTCTTTTAAAAACTCTTGACGCAAAGCATTTCGTCGTGAAGCTCGAAATTCGAGGATTTCCCGGTTTCTAGGAGCAATATCGTAGTGATCACGACCAGCCATTTTGGTACAATCAGCTACAATTGGCTAAGAATCCGCCATAATGAAAAGCAGCCTTACCAACTTTTTGACCATTTTAATTAACATAAATATAGGAACTGGTATATGTATAAGTAGGATCTATTCAAAAAAATCAGTAAGGTATTAACAATATCATTTTACATCAGTTCATTTAATTGTTTGTAACAAAAAAAAATATTTTAAGGAAAACTAGTCTCATATCTCTTCACTGTCTGTCATTAAATATAATATGAAGGACTGACGAAATTCCCAATTAAAAGAAATGTAGAGATGTAATATCAAAATCAATTCCGAGCTTCTATGCAATATTTTATTAGATTAAACTGGTATACATATGCCTACATCATGACTAATTGAGAGATCCGCCTACGTATATCGAGCTGCTCTGAAACGCTTTAATTATCTCAAAACTTTTGATAATAAACAAAAAATTAAAGAAATATCGTACTTTAACCAGTGTTCTATTTCCTAGCGAAATAAGATGAAAAAAAAGTAAAACCCCTTGCGATATACGTAGTTATAATCCTATTGTAGGTCATACAAAGTTCCAAGTCTTAATAATGCAATGCAAGGCAATAAGATTATTCTGACTGACCCATGGCATCAAATTCATTGTAAACTGTGTATCACTTGAAATGCACAATCTACAAATATTAAAATATTGACAGTTCTGAGTAATTCGATAAGCAGTGCCATAAGAATGCAAAAGTAATATGCATGTCCGGGTGGGGCACGAAGGCCAATCAGGATCCAAAGATCTCATTAGAACGCTGGGTTTGCAGATTGCTCTTGCAGATTTATTGGAATGCTATGAATGTGAATCGGAACATAGAAGAAGACATGCATAAACGAATCCACACGGCGACTACATCAGTAATATTTATGCACTCGACACCAAATTGAAACTACCTCTTTAAAATCATCTTCTCTTGTCTGTGAGTAAGTTCGATAAGATCCCTTAGAAAAGATCCCTTGTCTCACATCCCCCGCTACGGCTCTCCTTCGGCTAGCGGGTCACATAACTAATCTGAATACTAAGAAGTACCTCTAATAGCTCATAATTTATTAC
Organism: Calameuta haemorrhoidalis; assembly: GCA_031763665.1. Lineage (NCBI taxonomy): Eukaryota > Metazoa > Arthropoda > Insecta > Hymenoptera > Cephidae > Calameuta > Calameuta haemorrhoidalis. The sequence continues at coordinate 387,814 of JARPRH010000495.1, read as the reverse complement.
GATACAGAATAAATTTTCTACTTGACCGATATTTTGGAGCAATTTACAGGCTTATGCACGGGCTATAAAAATATAAATCTCATCTCCCGTCTGTGACTACGTTCGATAAGGATCCTTAGAAAAGATTCCTTGTCTGACAACCCTCACTAAGGCTCTCTTTTGGCTAGCGGGCCACACAACTAATCTTAATACTAAGAATTACTTCTAATAGCTCATAATTTATTACGATACAGAATGAATTATCCACTTGACCAATATTTTGTAGCAATTTACAGGCTTATGCATTGGTTGCAAAAATGTCAATTGATAAAGGCGTTGTTTATTTATGGCCAACATGTCTCGACAGGCGTATGATGATGACTGATGAAATCATACAAATAAAATAAAGGAAGGATACCTCACGTGATCAGATAAAATCTATGGATCACCAATGATGAACCCACTTTTCTTTGATCACGTGGTGTCACTTGTGGATACACTAGTATAACTGGTGGATATAGCAGTAGCGCAGTCATTTACATTCATTAGTGCGGGAACCTTCTTGCAGTCTACACCTTACTTTGGCGCACTAAGTTCGTTGGGTACTAGTAATTGGGTAAGTCATCCTTTGTCATTTCTGGAGTACTATTTGTTAGTAAAATTTTTGTTTGCTGACGACCAAACATAAAGTTCATGGTCGAACTCCATATTGTGTTGTGACGCAGTAGTCTATTTTCCGTTATATTGTTGTTAGGAATAGGCTGAGGTAGTTGGTTTTTTTTATATTTATATGCCGTTATGTCACGTTATGTTATATTACGTTTTGTATGAGAGAAACGCGTTGTGTATTGCTATTACATTTTGTGGGATTTACAAAAATTTAAGGCTTGGGTCTTTGTTTTGTGATCAATGTGTCATCAGTCTGTTATACGTCATAACTGAACAAAAGATATTTCGCGTTAAATGTATATTATTTTCGTGGATTGATATCACCTTGATCTATGAAATTAATGAATTGGGTTTGATTTGTCCAGTTAATTATTTCATTCGCGTTCAATGTGTTTAAGGTTATACATAAATTAATGTTATGTTCGAGCTGGAGCAAGAATATATAATTGTTGAAATTAAGAGACCTGCACATGTCTCACTGAGGTATAAAGTGACAAAGAAAGAAAATAAAGAACGAAGTTGATGTTAGGGAATGATTATTTCCCGTATTATTTGCGTCAGAAATATTGTAGCTGTAGAAAAGAAACAGTATTTAGTAACAGTAGTTATTTAGGATAAACAAGAGTTTTATAACTGTCCTTTGATATGTCCCATACGATTTTTCTTTTACAGTTAAATTCTTGTAACCATGAAGGTTATACTTTTCATACTTGCTGTAGTAATAGCTGTCACCCAGGCAGTTTCCTTCTTTGACCTTGTCTTGGAGGAGTGGGGCACTTACAAGGTAATTCATTATAATATTTTAATTTTTAATTCAGTTTCTGTTTAAGACAGTCATGACTTAGTTATTCCAAATCGACAAATGATATGACAAACATATCATAACAAAGATAAATTAATTTTTTTTATAAACACGTTATCAGATATTTTTATATAGATAATAGATCTTTTATTATAAGATTCAAACATGTTTATATTGTCAAAACATTCTTTAAGATATATATTTTATTACTTCCTTAATGTTATTTTCTTTTTATTGAGTATTACGTGATGCTTATTTATCTATCCCCCCCCCCTTTTTTTATATTTTTGTCTTGACCTCATTGAGTTAATATAAAAAATGTTACAGATTGAGCATAAGAAGAAATATCAAAGCGATGTCGAAGAAAAATTCAGGATGAAAATTTTTATGGAGAATAGACATAAAATTGCAAAACACAATGCAAAATATGAAATGGGTTTAGTATCATACAAACTCAAACTGAACAAATATGGAGATATGGTAAGTACCATTTTGTAGCAATTTTTTCATTCCAGCTATATTCTGCTAAACTACTTACGAAAATACTAAACAACAAGCATGTATATTCAGTTTCCTGTATAAAGACAGAATTGGTGTCTTAAATTTCTAGGGATGCCTATCAAGTTGCATTTACAAGATTATCTTTCTATTTCAGCTTCATCACGAATTCGTTAGCACGCTGAATGGCTTCAACAAAACTGGAAATTCGCAGCTGTCTGTTCCAAAAGAAGTGGGTGCTAAATTCATAGAGCCAGCAAATGTTGAATTTCCAGTTTCTGTTGACTGGAGAAATAATGGTGCCGTAACTCCTGTTAAAGATCAAGGGCAGTGTGGATCTTGCTGGGCATTTTCATCTGTTAGTATTTTGCGGTTTTTTTGTACTTTTTAATGATAATCAATAAAATTCAGTACGAACTGAAGTAATATATTTATAGACTGGAGCCCTGGAAGGACAGCACTTTAGGAAAACAGGCGTTCTTGTTTCTCTCAGCGAACAAAATTTAATTGATTGTTCTGGCAAGTATGGCAACAATGGATGCAACGGAGGTCTTATGGATCAAGCTTTCCAATACATCAAGGATAACAAAGGTGTCGATACTGAAAAGAGTTACCCTTATGAAGCCGAAGACGACAAATGCCGGTAAAAGAATAAAGTTGATTTTAATTATTTTGAGCAATATCGCTATTCCAATAAACTATGACGTAACTATAAATAAATAATTCACAGGTACAATCCCCGCAATAGTGGAGCTGAAGACGTAGGATTTGTAGATATTCCTGAAGGAAATGAGAAACAATTGATGGCTGCTGTTGCTACTGTTGGACCTCTATCGGTTGCCATTGATGCTTCGCATCAATCCTTCCAATTTTACTCCTCAGGTTAGTTCTGCTTATGACAATCATATTAAAATATATAAGCAAAAAATAATATACATTAAAAATTTATTTAAATTATAGGTGTCTATTATGAACCTGAATGCTCATCCACTGACCTGGACCATGGTGTACTGGTTGTTGGCTATGGAACTGAAGAGAACGGTGATCAGTATTGGCTCGTGAAGAACAGTTGGGGATCTACGTGGGGCGACCATGGGTACATCAAGATGGCAAGAAATAAGAATAACAACTGTGGTATTGCCAGTTCCGCAAGTTATCCTCTCGTGTAATCAAAAGACAATGATTGATTAGGGTAAATAACATTACATTGACCATTGTACGCAGATAATTACATAACTTCGCGTTAAGATTCATGCTACATTTAATTTTGTGTGTTTTGTATGAATTATTAAGGAGTAAGGTGTATTTGAAGAATTTAATCATTGAATAAAATTATTGATAAGCATAAAAACGAGATATCTATTATGAGTAGTCTCCTCCCATATTATTGCATGTTTTTTTTTTAATTCTGCGCAAAATAACCGTCTGCTGATATTACGGTCTATCATAAATATTTGATTCAATTCGTGACGTTAATATTTACGCGCATCATATTACAAGAGGCGTTTTCAGACCATGATATTTTGGACTTTTATGAAATTCGAGTTATAACCGTATTTCAAATTTTCTCGTCCGACTATTGTCGTCTGAAAACGGCTAATATTAATTTTTAGAGGACTTATCAACCAGTGCGTGTTGAAAAGGCACTTTGTAAACAGGTTAATTTCACCGTACTGTTATAGCACGCCAATATGCAGTATCATATATCGAAAATATAACAGATATGATTGAACATTAGTCTAATACACATTACTTATAGCTTCTATTGCGTCTAAAAATCTAATTGATTGACATTCGTTTTCACTGCTATATAAATTAGACGTGTCTCTGTGTGTCATATTATGCTGGTGAGCTCAGCACAGTACGCGCGCGCGACTATTTGAAAGCTTAGAAATGCGCAGGACATTTCTGTCCCTATTCTGACTGCTTCTTTTGCAGTTCGTGTACTTGCTATTCTCGCGTAGAACATTTTTCTGCGTTGATCTCATCAATGTATATATTTTTTTAAGTGTTATGATTCATATAATAATGCAAGGGTGTACTACTGTGAAAATATTATACTGAACTATGCGTTGAGGCTTGTTACTCTTAAAAGTGGTAATGTGACATGCAACCGCGCCAAGTATTTTAACAACCATACAACGATGGCTAAGTTTATTGCAACTGTAAAAGCCATAATTACACGATTGGTTTTCGCTGCACATGGTTTCATTGCCATTTGGCAGGTGACAACCTTCAAAAGAAATCCACTTTACTGGTACCTAAGCTGTCCAATATTGTTACTCTTTTTCGAGGGTATCTTCACGCTTACTATAAAGGAAAATCAAGAATGGAAATGGTA
>JARPRH010000495.1:348274-363937 GCA_031763665.1 Calameuta haemorrhoidalis | reverse complement strand
TAGTTGCGTAGAGGATAATAATATTAAATACAGTATTGACATATGTGCTATATACAATATAATTTCATTTTTAAGTTTGTATTCAATATTAACCGCCAACAAAAATTCGCGCATCCGTCTTTTCCCCGTTTTTAAGTTAACAAATCGAAACTAAATGGCCCAGTCCTAATTTTAGAACAAATTTCTGTTCCTTCTCGCTCGACAATAGATTATCAATTTGTTTAATTTATAGATGACTGTCAGTCACAACGCCATATAGCATCACCGTAAATATTTTAAAACGGTTAACCTGATATTAGCTGTAAAGTATTGAAATACAATGTTGACATAGGAAACACAAATTTGTATACACTTAATGAATTCCTATCCAGGATCATTAAATTCTCCCACAAAAAAAAGACAACCATTGTGGGTGAATAACAATCCGAGATTGGTTTACTTTTTGTCATTCTATGAGAATCAGTAAATAATAACAACCGTTTTGACAGGTAGGGAGTACATATATATGAATATATATGTATATATAAATATTTAGAGGTTGTTGCCATATTTCATATAAATAGATGCAAGAAGTATATTCAAATGGCAAAATTAAAGTACAAACGGTCCCTAATTAATTCCTTCATTAATTAATACCAATACAGATGCGCTATTTTGTATTCGCCAATATATAATATAACGCAATACGATTATTGTTAAACAGTAAACGCAGAGGCATAAACAAAATAAACATTTTTATCTTTCGTACAAATTTTACAAAGTTTTATATAAACTTTTTTCATCATAGAAATACTAATCTCCACCTTCGAATGCTTTAGAGTATATATTTTGACTAATATTTTCATTTATATTCTTTTCGTCGCAAGTACGCCACTTCATTTCCATTCATTAACTTTCGCTATCTCTAAATTCGTTGTACGATATAAAGTAAGAAGAGTGTTACCTTTGGTCCCGTTGATAGAAACTTAATGTGTATTTCCAATGATTAGAGGATGTTAGTCAGTAACAATTGTATGATTAGTACATCGTTATTGTCCGTCCACGACCAACTTTGGTATAATTATTTTATTTATTAGAAATCTCACCCAAAGCCTGGCTTGAACGGTCTTATTCGACTAATTAGAACTTAACGTAGTTTCCATTACTTTCTTCATCCTTCGCATAAAGACATGACTACATGAGCAATAATCAAGATACTAATTTCTTATTTTACATCGATGATTAAATCCAAGCTTAACTAGCTTCCATTGAAAAGATACGTTCCACTAGTTCATACGTACCGTATGAGCTACTTCATACGCCAATCGTATATGTACACGTTCAATAACTTTTGATACTATGCCATGCTTTTCAAATTTTTTCTACATAGTGCGTTCAGATATGAGTAAACTGTTAAATTATTTTTTCGAAGTAACGTAGGTGTGATTAAAAAAAAAATAAACGTAGCTTGTAACATCGAGGACTTTCATATAAATCATAAAATAGTGCTCTGTTACCGAAAGCGAAGCAAAAATTAGTAAATAAATGATCCTAGTAATTGAAGTAAACAAACATTGTTCTATGCTTGTCAATCGACAGGATAAATAATTTTTGTTTCGCTCAGTTTTCACGCTAACGCGACATAAAGAGAGTATTTACATGATTTAATTTGTCGATTATGGAAATCCTCGCCATTTTCCTGGCATCATTTTTTCATGCCGAAATAACAACAAAAACAATGGAATCTAAGGCATCTATGAACAATTATCTCAATTTCCAAACGTCTTCTTATTAATTATACATAACAGGAGCACCAAACTGATTTCTTTTTGTTTTTATTTCTCGTATCAAAGGGGCGTTTCCAGTGTAGGAAACGACTACGATATTTCCTTTCCACGATAATATGCACAAAACATGTAAACGACTATATACATACTGTTAATCTAACATTTGAAAGCTTTATACCACAAGTTTCTTACACTGCTAACCACCCAGCACTGAAACTGAACGAGACAACTTTAAACTGTGGTTCAGTCAAGAGTGACGAATATTTTACAGAAATCTAGCATATATCGCAAGTCTGAATTTTTTTTCCAAAATAACGAAATAGCTGCGTTCAATAACTTCCTCGTACTAACTTTTATGTAGTTTATGATTATGACTCAAAGCTTACTTTAATAATTTATACATCTGCGCCGAAGGGCACTGAAAGTTAGTACCTTCTTCCGGTAGCCTGAAATAAATAAATTCTCAGTTTTATAAATAATAATATAATTAATATGTAAAAAATAAATTTAAGAAAAAAGTACTCACAGTTTTCAACTTATCACGTCCACCAAAATTTCGAATAGATTCTAGCAAATCGTCTCTGGAATCTTTTTGGAGTGGCATTGACTTCGGTCTGGCATTGTTACTTTTTAAAGTGACGCCAGTAATGACAGGCATGGTTGGAGGCTGTGGTGTCTGTGACAGTTTCTTTGGACCATTGACAACCGATAATCCATTTTGTTTGGCTGGTGCAGTAATGACTTTTGGTTCGATTTCAGACGCCTGTATTTTGAATCCTTTAACGACAGGCATCGGACCATTGATCTTAATCGAACTAGAACGATTCTTCATCGCAAAATTTCCATTTTGATTAGCAAAATGTGCTCCTTGTGAATTTATACCAATAACCGATGTATACTTCTTAATTGGAATATTTTGAGCATCGTTGTTGATCCCATTCGACATGACACTATTATTGCGCACAGGTTCTACCTGTTTCGATACTACTTTATTAGAATGCGCGAATCCATTTTGATTGATATCCGATTTAATAAAATTCGATATAATTTCCGGCTTTGAGCCATAGTAATCAGAATGTCGATTCTGTAGTATATGTTTTGGTTTCGCTCTGCGCGTCACTTCCTGTCCAAATGCCTTTGTTAGCTCCTCGAATTTCACTGGACGCGTATCGATATCGTCATCGTCGTCCTCCTGTTGTTTCTGGTTCCTCGGAGGGTCGTTTTTGTCGGTATCTATTTTTTTCAATTCCATAGCCGTTACGATAGGCTTGTCCTCATTGTTGAGAACCGATCTGCCCTCGGGGAAGCCAATTTTATTTAGTGCTGGCCTCTTAAATCCAGATGGCGCTGTGTATGTTATTAGTTTCTTTGCGAGTTCTTCCTTCTCTTTATTCTCAGACTTTTTTACCTCGGTGCTCATCTCGTTTTCAATAAAATTACTCTTTACAATCTTTCTCGGCAAAGTGTTCCCAGTATCGCCATTAAACTTTACATAATCAGCCTCGTCCCGAGTGCCATTTAAATTTACAACTGTTTTAGCCCCGGAGGTATTGCTCTTGCCGAATTTGTAATCCGTGTCCATCTTTATTTGAACATTGACACATGGTCTTTCCGACCAGCTTCCCAGACTTATAGCAGGTGGTCCAGAGTAGGAGAAACGTTTTCCGCTTGATTCTTCTGTCCTTACTTTCTGCATCTCTGATTCCGCTTTCAATTTAGAATCGGCTGTGCTTGAATTGACACTCGACTCGGTGGAATGTTCGATAGAGGAAACAGGTTTCGTTCTGAAAGAAAACAGATTTTTTTTTTTATCATAAGAAAATCTGTATTGATAAATACTATAATTATTAAGAACTTACATTTGCTCGTCGGAGACTTTATTTCTCGACTGTTCGATTACATTTTCATCCGCTTGTTGAGAGTTCTTCAACTTCGGTAAAATGCTCTTAAGAACCTACGTTAACGGAACAAAAACAGTGATCAAATACTAAGAAGAAAGATCACCTCAAGATAATCATAAGGAAGTAAAATTACCTGCAAGGATTGTAACTGTTTTTCCTTGGTTGGTTCTTCTTGACGTTTCAGAATATTTTCCCTCCACTGTGAAAACTTCTCGTTACCCCTAGATGTATCCTGACTCAAATTATTGACGCTTACAGATTTTTTTATCAGTTCACCAGAGTTATCCACACTGTCGTGAGTCATGGAATTGATACTGTCTTGCTCACCAATGATTTCAGTTCTAACTTTATTATTATTTACCCATGATATGTAGCTCTTGGATTTGCACACGTTGCTGGACTTCTCATCATCATTACCGAATGACTGACTACTATGAAGTGATTCGTGTTTCAAGGATTTTGGCACTGGTTTAAGGAACTCTGTCTGCTCTAATGATTCTTGCCCATCGTATCCATTAGCTGGAAGCGTTTTCGTTTGTGGAAAATCACGTTCTCTAGCTGTAGAACTTCTAGGCGACTGTATACTGCCATTCGAATTTTCTGAAATGGTTCTACTCCTGTTTAAAGTAGCAAAACTCTTGACAGTCTTGTCATCCGCTTGCTGCTGTTGTTGCTGCTGCTCAGCCTCATCAAATATATTCAAACTCTTTTGCCTGGAGTAGGTTGTGATTGTGAAATTTGATAAAGTATTGTCGACAGGCGCTAGTGTAGGAGTTGATGAAATTTCAGACGCTCTTCTGGACTCTGTTTCACTATGCTTGATATTGGATTGCGACAAGCGTCCGGTTTCGATTCTGTTCTCAAGCTCAGAGATGACTTCCTTCTTCATCTCCAGACTGGAATCACTGCCACGACTCTCTGTGGATATTTGTCTGGTGAAGGATTTCTTATCCATCACAGTTGGCGGTGTCACTTCGACAATTGCTTTTACGTGCTTTACTTTGCTAGTAGCAGCTGAAGATTTAGTAGCAGTTTTATTTGTTATCGTCAAATTGTTCTCATTCTTCTTCTCCGCGTCGGCCTTATCGACTATGTCAGCAATGGGCTCCTTAAAAGCTTCCACGGATCCAAGAGTGATGGTTTCATAATCATTGAAAGCTGGCGAATCGTTATCTCGAAATGCACTTGGTGGAGCTGGCAGTTGATATTCCCAATCGGTTATGGATAAATCATCCCCACCACCTGATACGTAATCGGATGTATCTTGCTGCGACGAACTTAACGTTAAATTTGGAGTACTCGATCTTAAGATTGTTTCAGCTGGCGAAATATTGCTTTGCTTGATCTTTACTTGACTCATTTTGACAGCATTTTCGATTTTCTTGGTCGACTCTATCGTCTCTTTGAGTGTCTCGGTTGCTTCGCTCAATAAAGTATCTACTGGATTTCTTTTCGTTGCGCTTGGTACTTCGTCACTTCCGGATAAAGATGAACACGAACTGTCAGGGGGCATCGTGGACGGCTGTGACGGCGGAACCAAAGAGCCAGATAACGTATCTGACACTTTGCGGAGCAAAACATCCGTTTGCATTGGACCATCCTCGTTACCTAAAATCGTACAGATAACAAAACCATTACGTATTGTTTTGGCGATTAGAACATATGATTATATTCCAAAAATAATTCAAAGGTATAGTAGTGTGTAAAAAAAAAAAAATGTGTGCCATGACCAACGTACGCGAGTGAAAGATTGCATAAAAAATAAAAATACAAATAAACCTTCACCTGATATAGACAAGCATTTCGAAATACCATCGTGCAGGCTTGTCGAGGATTTAAATTGGAAAATAGGCTCTTCGGTTTTCGCATACTTCTTATGCCGTATTTTAAATGTGCATGAATTTCGCTAAAGACATTCATTGAAATATGGATAAATGATTTTATTTAAAATATGCAAATTTGTAAACCGAAACGCATCGAACGCCAAGTTTCGCGTATAGGTACACTCTGGTAAGCTTTTCAATGTTCATTTTGAAAAACGATCCACCCCCTTTTCCCACTACTCTAATATAAAAATGCTCTAATATTTAAGACACACTGTACTGTACTATATTGTTAAAGCTATAGTGAGATTTACAATGTTAGTAGTAACACAGCAACATGCACCTGATTGACCAATAATCGTAGTGTCTTCGTCAGCATCGTCCTTCAAATTCTGAATGTCTTGCCAGTCCGCAAAATGGGTACCATGGATCATGAATGCCGGAAGTTCTGTACCGGATATGGAGATTTGTGTGCTTTTGACATACTCATTGCTCGTTGAATCTTCATTCGACAGATCTTTACGAGCTTTTCTTTCTTTATCATGTATCTTAAATATATCTGTAGTCAGATTGGTATTGAGCACTCCTGTGAAATCTTCAGCATGAGATGTCAAGTATCTTGGATGCCTACCGAATGTGCTTATCTCAAAGTTATTTAAGTCCGAATGGCTCCTGAATATTTTTATACGCTTAGGCATTTTTTTATCTCGCTTGAAAATCTCAATGTTCTCTAAATTCGCATGCTCGTCCTCGGCGCGACCGAGTGACTCTTTGCGAGAATCCAATTCGAGACTGTAATGGACTATCGATTTTCCAGCATCGAAAGGAAGACCCAAAGAACCTTTCACGTTGACAGCGTGTTCCAAGCTCTTTGACTTAGGCTTATCCGTCTGCAAAACGTGCTTCGTTATCTTCTCGACATCAGCATCCCTTTTGGGCGCAATGTGCTCGCACTTTGGTATAGTTGAGATCACGGCGCAGGATCTGGTTTGCATTGAATTCTTTTTTCTTATATATCCAGATTCCTTTCGCTTGCAAATACCATAAATGTCGTCCATACTCTTTGCGTGTTTTAAGGAATTGCCTCCTGATTGTATTTTACGATTTTCCCATTTTTCATGCAATTGTTTCATGCTGCATGTCTTTTGAATGGCTTTACCTGGTCCCAAGTGTTTCACTATATTCTCCATCTTATCTTTATTACCCTCTATGGAGGATGGAGATTCTCGAGAAATATTCTCTTTTTTAAACTCCACTACCGAGCCATGTAAAACTGGCTTGCTCGCCTTATTCAAGTTATTCTCTTCTCCCGGATCCTTCTTGATATTCAACTCAGCTATCTCTAAGGTCCTGCGCCTTGGTTTTTCTGGCACTTTCCTTTCGCTGCGTTTCTTACCTTCTTTCCTTTCTTCCTGACCTTTGACACTTCCTTCCGCAGATTTCACGGTCACGATCGTCCTTTCGTCGCTCGCACCGAGTGCTACACTTTCTTGCTTTTTGTCGTCGAACTTATCGCGTCCCACTCTTCCGGAATTTATGGGTCTAGGTGATGCAACGAGTTCTTCATGTTTCGTCCGATTGGATGATACTTGGACCTCATCGTTGAAGTTATCTTTTTTGTAAATATCCTTAGCTTCGTTACGTCTTTTCTTCAGTAAAATTTCTCTCGAATCAACTGAGACCTCAGATTTTACAGCCTCCGATTTTCGTACGTCGCTGCACGGCAGGGCGGTTCTTGTATCGTTACTGGCTATCGTGTCTAGACTTTTTCTTGACATCTCACCAACGGACTTGGAAGCATTTACAGACTCCTGAACGCTTGGTAAACTATCTAAGCTTGTTGTACTCTCGCTACGAGTTCTAGGCGCAGGTAGTGGCTGGGATTTGCTACATTGCAGTGCGTGAATATTTGCAGGCTTGATGCTCCCCTGAATACTGGTTTTACGAGGTCTGGGAATTGGTGCGAGTCCTCCGGCTGTTTACAATGAAAAAAAAAAAAGAAAAAGAAAGAACCACCACCAAAAGATAGGTTAGTTAAGCAAACGAGGCGTGCTTAAAATAAAATAATCTACGTGCATACCGCAGGGAATAAACTAATACGTATAATAATGCTTAAGGAAGAACAAAGCGTGGCAAGATGCAAAATCATAAATTTACTTACATACGTTGATCATTAATATATGGAATTTAATTGAAAGAGAAAAATATGAAACTTATGTATTTCATGTATCCTATTGTTTTTTTTTTAACCACGAAGCAGACGAGAGGATATTATTTGTAAGATTAAAACTAAAAGGTACTTTATATTAATTAGTATGACGTTATTATGAATTTATATCGTTTAATATCATCAAACGAATTCACCGACTCGACTCTCGAGAATGGAATTCAATTGGACTAAAAACTTATTCCAGTTGTCGTTGGACTCCTGACGACTGACCAAACCCGGTGGCGGCGGTTCCAAAATGCTCAACTTTTTCTCAAGACCATTTTTACTGTCCTCGTGATTGATGATTGGCAGAGATGGTAATTTTTCGATTTCACTTGGTATCGAGTCCATTGCTCCAATTTGAATATCTACCGGTTTCGTAGAGATAGCAAAAATTTGCAAGTTGCTTAAAGGCGGGGGAGAGATATTGGTCTTCTCGTAATCAAAATAGTTCAGTGCATTGTAACTATCCTCATCGAGACTCGACGTTATCGAACCTTGATAACACTTGGTTGTATTTAAATCACCCAATCTTGGCGCCCTGTTGTAATTCAATCTCTCCGTATTATCGGACGAATGTATTACCTCTGACTTTGTGGAGAAACTTTTGGAGGACTTCAAAAGTGGCTTCTCGAAGCTGCTTATTATTTTCGTATCCTTTAGCCTTTGCGAATTTTGAAAACTCAAACTGTGCTTTAACATGCGTGCCTGACATCGCTCGTTGCAAATATAATTACCGGCGTGAGATCGATTAGGGCTGAATCTACTCTCGAGTATACCGCATTCTGGCATATTTTCAATGTCTGACTCTACAACCTCCAAATGAGCTATTGTGGGTATTTTGGTAAGTCTGTGTCGAGATTTTTGACTGGAACTTAAATTGATTTTTGGAGAATATTTTTCACCAATTGATTCAAGGGATGAATTTCTCTTACTATTTTCAAGACTCACGGTTCTCGTACAAGCAGGCTTGCGACTTGTCACGCTATTATGATAAATGAGACTTTGGGATTTTTGTAATTTTGTATAATTGTATTTTTCAAAAAATTCGCTTGAATTTGACAATAAATAATCTGAACTTGCCTTACTCCTAAGACTAGACTGGCTATTATTACAAGGTATAAGATTGTTGTCAAAATTCCTTGTTACCTTAAAACTATTTTGATCTGAGAATTCCGATACTCGAGTTTGTTGTTGTGATCTGTCAAAATTCGTGTGTTCCTTATCATTGAATTTCATTTCAAACCCCTCGCCTACTTCCAGCACATTTTCCAGACTGTTTCTCGAGATAAAACTGTACGAGGGCAAATTGTTCTCTATACTACTGGAGCTACGTACTAGCTTACCTCTTTTCTCTACTCTAGCAGTTTCTACATTCACTGTATCTGCTACAGATGGCGCTGGCACAATTTCCGAATTTGATTTTGGAATGTTCTTATCCGCTGTTTTCGGTTCAGGCTTCGTTTCTTCCACCTTTTCAGAATCAGTCTTGGAAGTCTTGACGCAATTTGGAATGACATCTGGCACTAGTCTTGTCTCAGAATTCATTTTGGACTCAACGGCCGTAGATCTTGAATTCACAGAATTCATAGCGACGCCGGAATTCGCATTGGAATGTACATCGATATCGGAATTGGCTTTTGAAGATGCAGCGCCAATGTCTGACGGTGGTTTCGATATATCCATGTCAGATGTCAGCGACTCTTCAGAATCCACTATACGTTCCAATCCTTGAGTCGATATAGCCGACGACAGAGGTCGTGCTACAGGAGGTATCGGTGGTGCTGGAGCAGTCCTCTTTTTGCGTAAACCTAATCAAACAGACATTATCAAAGTTCAAAGGTAATGTTTCAACAATATAAACTGATGGGTCCCATACAAGATGGCGACTTACTTGAGCATGAATCTGTGCGCATTAAAAAAAAGAATTAAAATTTTCCATGTAATTTCAAAGTGAAATAAAGATGTGAGAAAATCACGTCACTCCATCCACAGACATCTTACACGTATTATTACATCAAATGTATAAATATCGATGATCAAGGCTACTTTTCATAAAATAATACCTACCCGTAGAGCTCAAAGAAGTGTTGCTGACGCCATGACTGAGTCCCCCGGAAGCAGCAGCAAGATTTCCAAGGCTCTTACTGGCCTGTGAAGTCTGAGCGAGTTTCCTAGGAGAATCCATACTTCCCGGCACCTTACTCCTCCGTGGAAGAGTTTCCGGTATACGAGTATTAGAGTCAGGATTGTCACTAAGTACAGAAGCTTCGTGATATCCAGAACTGTCGCTGCTATTTCTACTGTGATTGATAACGATCTTCTCCTTTGAATTATCATGCGACACCTCGCCGTTCTCCAAGACCGGTGGCTTCGGCGCCGGTCGCCTCTTGCGCAAAGGTCTCGCCGGAGGTGCCAAAGGACTTGCGCTCCTTCCGGTCTCGTCGCTCCTCGCAGGCGACACGCTGCGTCCTCCGAGGCTATCCGTGCTCAGTGAACTTTCCTTTGATTTTTTGAACATGAAGCCAAAGACACCTTGCTTCGTTTGTTGCCTCCTGCGTTCTTCCTGTCTCTGAAGAGCCATTATATCCTGTGAACTCAGTGCGGAACCCAGGGATCTACCTTGCTTGGCGTAAAGCGTCACTTCCTGGAGATGATAATCTTGCAACGACAACGAAAGGTCCAGGACTTCCTCGAGATTGGCTGAAATACATAATTATTTCCATTATAGCGCGCAAAGCATTAATTAAATATCTTACAGCAGAACCCAGCAACGATCCCGAAAACCAAGTCCACTTAGTTATCAGTAAAGTACTTATTAGCCGGTGCATGCCGGAGCATCGACTTGCGCATAAAACAACGTGGCAGCCCGCAAGCTTCGAGTTCGACTCGAATGGCGCGACGAGTTAATGACTAGAACAACAACTGGAAGAGCCAGGCAGCCAACGATAGTGATCTTAACAACCACCCTGTATAACGAACCGACTTAAATAGTTACCGCAGGCATGTAACACGTGTATACAGACAATATACGCATCTCCATGGACATATGAAAAAGTATAAAAATGACCAATGTAGCTTCCACGCGATATTTAAACTCCCTGGCATACATATATCCAAGGCCTGGCGCTCTGTAATCTTGATTTTCAACTGTACGCAATTAACAAGCGAAGACAATAATAATAAATTGTTTCGTATACGATTATAAGAAAACTCAAGGCCTGTTACCGATTAAATAAGAAATCCTATCTATCGAGGATTCATTGTTGTCGACGTGGTCGTACGATTCGATAACAGCCGATAGCACGTCTTTGCTGTGCTTCTACGCGGAATTTTGCGAAAATTGGATTCACCTTTACAGCTATATACGTAAAGCATAGGCTGGCTTCGGAAGCCTTAGCAAAGATCGAGCTTCTGAGTGAATATCGTATGTGGTCCCTATGGCGAGAGCATTACGTGCTATAGGTTCGCCGATAACGCGTGGGGTTCCACAGTATGTAGATTGTATCAGTGTAAATTTTCAACGTCGGCGCTTTTACACATAGATACTTAATACGACATACTTATCTACATAGACACAATATATCAATATCCATTCTACTCCATTGCTTTCGAAAAACGTGACGACCAACGTCAATCTATTTCTTTTTATCTAACGTGACTGTTTATCAGTGACGTGAACGATGAGAAAGAAAAAAAATTCTAAATTATATGCAAATTATGCACGTGCGAATATAATACGAAATCGATCATCGAGTTCGCAGTTGATTGTACGAAACGATTGGAAAATATTATTCCAAGGGATATATAAAAGACAATTTTTTTGTTTCCTTTATCTTAGATTAAATCTAGACTCCTCGATCGCTTCTATCCTGGCACTTTTTTCCTTCTTCTTTATTAACGAAGACAATGTGATACTGGAGCTCGTGTATCCTAGGGAGATTATATAGTATACGACACGGAAGATCGAGTGGACTTAACGTTATATCTAAAGACAAAACATGATCGTGACTCGAGACTTGCGATAAAGGTACCCGAGCAATAAGAAACGTCCAGCGGATCTTAAAGTGAGATAGAAAGAAGAAAGAGGCTCTATTAGATATATAGCATTTGTAATTAAAGGCGTAGCACGATTCGCCCTCGTCTACTGCGCGTTTAATTATCTCTTATCGATATTAATACACGATTAACAAGTACGGAGAAAGAGTGACATTAATTGATCGTTGATCGATACCACACAACGTAAACGCGATAGTACGTCGTTGTTTACTACGTTAAGAATTTTTATTACTCGCTTCTCGCGTGATCGAGGCTTTTTTAATGTAATTATATGCGCCAAGACTCTAAAGGGTGTATAGCCGTAAAAAAAAATTTAAGTTACAATTCATAGGCACATCACGCTATATAAAGTTGGGTTAAAATATCATACTGAACATTCACTGTGTACAATTCGTGACTGCGGAATGGACATTAACTGTCTTTTACTTATTGTTTGTATTGTATGTGAACTCGTGGCTTACAGTGGACAACGTTACGAGTACAGTTATGAGAAGTTAGCAGAACGTACCTTAAAGGCATATTCACAAATCTGTGTATGACTTTTCGTTTTTGTTACGTCACTCCCCCCCCCCCCTCCACCCTTTCTCTCTATTTCTTACCGTCGATTATTATACACTTTGGTGTTACCGACTACTAAAAGAAAGAAGCGTGAGAGTGGCGAAGCAGCCAGTCTAGCAAGAGTCCATTCCTCGCGAGTCTCATACGCCGAGAGTCACGTATCAAGAATCGAGAGAATTCTCGTAACGCTTCTCACCGCAATCGAGAGGAAGATTGAGCGCGAGGAGTAGTTGGTAATGAAAGAGAGAGAGAGAAAAAAGGGTAGAGAGAGAAAGAGAGAGAGAATATCCACGCAATTCCACGTTCCCTATTTCATACGCGATATACGAGGGTTTCGCAAACAAGCGTAGAGTCTACTTTGAGAGGTTTGAAAAAATATATAAAAACACAGTATTCAAGGTATGCTCGTAAGGAATCCGAGGGATTTGCGAGAGCGAAGACCACTGTGAATTCTCTTTGGGAAAACGAGTTCGTTATAGAAATTGGAACGTGAGCTCGTTGTCGAATGTCCAGAGCCGACATTGTGAACGCGGCTTTACCGTACCGAGGAGAAACGAGCCACCCGGTACCACGGAGGACGAGTGATCCAAGTTCCGCGTGGTCGAGTGCAATGAAACTTCAGGTGGAAGGGATGAAGGTAATCCTGAAGTATCCAGGACGTCGAATTCAGAACTGAGCGGCACTCTGAGGTCCTTTGCTTATGTGGAATGTACATTAATTATGTTAGATATCCTGCGGTATTCTACGTCCTGGCCAGCTTGCATCTGACCAGATGGATTGGTTAATCCTAGCGTTGGCATTTTACCGGGAGTAAAGTCGTGGAAATATTTTTCTATATACAGTGTTTTATACACTTTCGTTTCTACGTCTCTGCTAGTTAAGGTCGCTCAAAGTACCTAATTACATGAGGAATTTACTTCTCGCCATATAGTTAACAACGCTCTAGGTACTGCCTAAGTGCGTGCACAGCTGCGTGTCTACGTGCCTGCGTAATGCGTTCTCGTCGCCTTCGGATTACCATGAGACTTCGAGAAGCACGTTGGACATGGACATGGCAAACGATCCAAATCCAGTGCTGATCGATATTTGCCGCGTACGGAAACTGGATTAGATACCAAAGTCGCCTGACGAAATACGATCCTGCGTGCTGTTTCCGTCTTGGTGATTTTTTTTCTTTTTGAATGCAGGACAAGCGTTTTGATACTCGACGTATCAATTAAACAAAGAGATGGTAGAGAGGCCGAATCGAAGATCCTACAGTTAATTCAGATCAGGATGTTAATATCTTTTTTTTATCCTTGGCATCAAAGACCGCATGGACCTTCTTATGTGAATTTCCGCAATGACCACGAGGACTCGGAGCGTTTCTCGCCGTATCGCAATGGCCTCTTATTCGCGTCCTTGAGAAGCCGCCCGAAGAAATGCGTATACCAACTTGGAGACAGTACGTAGATACGTCCCACGCATGCTGATCTGGTTAACTGGTATTAGCCGCCCCATACTCGTGAAACTCTGATCATTCCAATCGACTCACCAGGATGACGGAGCTCGTACTTGTTCCTGTCCAGATTCTTCTCGCGACATACTTCCTCGAGTATTTCACCCAGGTTCATTTTCGGGCTGACCCGCGACACGTACAGCTGATTCCTGGGCAGATGTACCTGGAATATGATAAATGAAATAAGTCCACAGGTAATTTAAATATGCTATCCATTGACGAATTTTCCATTTAAAAGAATTACCTGTAATCTAAAAGTCGTTTCAAAAGGTTGATTAGCCTGCCTCGTTTTTCTGGGTACGAATGTTCCCTGCTTGGGAAGTAGCTTCACCTGTAACAGAATGATAGAGAAAATTTTTCTTAAATTTCTAAAATAAAATCATCCAGCCAAGGACCCGGAGTCAAGGACATACAATTCCACGTACCTGAAGAGCATCCAGCGCTCCGATTGGCGTATTAGGCTGATGGGGCAAAACAAGACCACGTTCTCCAATAGCCTGAAGTGTGTAGCTCGAAGCAGCCAATTTGTGAGCGGTTGCGATCTGCACGAGAAGATCCATCATGGGCGTGCTGTGGACAAGATAGAGGAAGCATCAGACAGAGGAATCTTCAGGGAGAAAATTACGAGTCCCTACTTCCGCTATTCGTTCTCAATCAAAACGGACAAGGCCATCGGCATAGTGTTCGTATCACGGGACTTGCGTATACCGGGTGTCTAAATATACTACGCGTATAGCTACCCTTAGCTGAATGCTTGTAAACTTCATTCTACGAGGTAGAATCACCAGCGCAATTCCTTTTGACTATGATTATCAATATCGTCAGACTGTTATCGCTCGATGAATGATTGATCGGGAGACCGACGATAGAACAGGATATAAAATAAAAGCAAAAGCGACTTGAATATTCACGTGGGACAGGATCGATACTCAATTTGTTCCACTTAACGTAAATGGCGTGTAGTGTCGTTCTAAGTATAGCAACGAAATGATCTCGTTTCGATCAATCAGACTGATCTTGCTTGGATTCAAATTGATCTTGGTCTATGATTATTCAAATCGGTAGATCAGCCACGTATCTAACAATAAGTGGTGCCGGTAACGATTTGCGGCACCTGATAAAAAAAAATGCTCTATAAAAAAACCAGGTGACATGGAGTCTCTGACGGTCGTAGAAGAAACAAAATGGAGGATCTTGGTTGATCAAAAAAAAAAATATTACAGACAAGAAAGACTTTCGTCAATAAGTCCAGGGAGAACGTTCTGGCTATCGATCACGTTTCTATTATGGCTTATTACCTTATTACCTCGAAATGTTTTTGCTATCCTTCCACTCCAGAGTATCGCGATTTGTTTCTAACTCCTTGTTACCCCGATCTCCAGCGACGTTGTTTCTGTTTTTACGTACGTGACCATCGGAGCAGAGTCCGATCGTTTTCACCCGAACACTTCAATATTCTCGTGTTATTTCGAAAACAACACCTAAGTACTGTAACTTACGGCGTCCATTATACGATCCGTACAATTGCAAATGGTTTCCGTAATAAAGCCTCCGCCAGAAGAATTTGACCTATGATTCCATCGTGAGTTATATGACTTTGTTTTTCTTCTTCTCAGAATCAATGAAATTTCTGCGAAAATCATTTTTTTTTCACAAATTACGCAACGGTACAATTTTTACGGAAATACATCATTATAAAGATCGTAAAAATTTCGCGTAAACGATCTTTCGAAATTCTTCAGAAATATTGACTGGCAATATTACGCGAAATAATATATATATATATTGTTAAAAATCACAGTTAATCCATCCGTGGAATTCATTGGAATATTAACTTTCCCTTTACCAA
>JARPRH010000495.1:323938-347556 GCA_031763665.1 Calameuta haemorrhoidalis | reverse complement strand
GGTTATTTTGTCGACTAACGAGTGGAATACCGTACAATTCGAATTTCTACCTGTTACCAATCGGCCGGAACAAACGTAGCATCGTCATGATTCCTCACGTTGGTATTCGTGTCAATGTTGTTCGCGCGGCCATATCTACCTCGAAAGTATACCTAACGCAAACCGGACGTCTCCTATAATTATATGCGATTTACGACAAACCCTAGTCAAATCGTACCAACACAGTTTACATTATCAGTCCTTAAATAAGATAACGGATAATAGGCGCCTAACGTGATCTGTTGCAAACAAAATTTTTTTACAAAATTTCAATTTTTTTTTATAAAATATTATTCCAAATTTTTTAAACATGTAATTGAAACGCGATTGATTGATTATCAATATCGACTAATTGATATCTAAGTAATCGGTGACTTTTGATCATCAGGTAACAATGCAATAACCTTCGTCAGGAAAATTTTGTATTTTTTCTGCAAACAATTAAAATGCGATCGATTAAATTAATCGATTATTATCGACTTCAATATTTTAAGCGATCTACGAGTATTTTGCAAAATATTATTATCACACGCATTGTATCATCAAAGCTGCCGTCTATCGTATTTTAGGGTTATGCTAGGTTTACGTTACATTAATCCATGTTCGATCGAATGATATCAAGACGCCATTATATTCGTCGATAAAGGTATTACGCGTAAGCACGACATATCTATAAATAGAAAACCACGCAACACCAGTTTTACACGCTCGTATACTATATTCGTGTTATTGTCAATTAAACAATAATAACAATGTTAATTTCGTAGCCTCTTAACGACACTGTACAACTAACATAGATACTAAATAATTTGTCCCTCATAGCAGTGAAACACTGCATACCAATTTATATGCATATGAGCTTTTCAGTCCTTGAGACGCAACGTTGCAAACGACTCGAATGCAATTTTCCACTTGTATCGGTAAGCTTACGTAATGCGAAGGAACGCAGGCGTCACATATGAATAAATAAAATATGCGTGCATTATTGCAAACACAAATCAACCAAGTGTAAAGTCGAGTGGGTGAGATATCCTGAAAAACTAGGAGGATCAAAAATAAAAGACAGTTATTAAAATTCTCGCATTAATTAGAAGATTGATAAAAAGATTATTCGATCGATCAATGGCATTTGGTAATACTTGTTACTTAAAATCAATCACTAGCTATTCAACGTTGTAAATCATCGTCAGAGCTGTGGAGTCTGAATTAATCTGCAAAGTGACAAGAACACAGACCTCCGATTTCATTATCATTCGCCGGTGTGAATGCGGCCTAAATTCGATTTTTTTCCTTATCTCCCACAGTCGTACACAAACGGGGCTCGTGTCGTCAATGAATTTTTTAGCACATTGGTCGGAAATGAAAATTTCGCAATTTTTTCACTTTTATCTAATTTGCCGGTAACCCTGCCTAAGTTACTGTTACGCACTCGTGGAAGTATAGAGTAACGTGCGTAAATCTGTATGACGTAGTAGACATATGTATATACGTAGATATTTTGAAAAGTTGCGACGTTAAAAGCAAACAGCATAGATAACAACAGACATACACGAAGAATGACTATTCGGTCGTACCAGTGCATAGAGGTAATACCAACTACATAAAATACAGTCTTATACAGTCATTAGAGTAAATTCGAAATGCGACCAGATTCTCGCTTCGATTACCGCAGAGTGAGACGCCGTATAAAAAAAAGAAGGAGGCATTACAGAAAGTCGCGGACGAAATAGACGTAAGAAATATTGGGTAAAAGCAATTCGCATAGAAAAATAAAGACAGCATTAGATTCTGGACTGATCGAGCAGAACTATTTGTACAGATCGTGAAGGGTTGTCAAATTTTTTATTAATTACCCATACCAATGAGAGGCAAATAAAATGTTAATTAAAATTAAATATTTATTACAAAAATTTAATTTTCGAAATACCTCACAATGTTATCATTGTCTCCAAAGATCGTGAAATAAGATACATGTGTATACATGTATATATACATGTCATATCATCTCATTTTCAAATATCAATTAATTGAGGATAGATTATTTCTAAGGGATGAGAGTTTCTTTGATAATGACACTACTTGACCGATATGTAATACGATCGACTATTGATTATCGATACCTGGAAGACGCCATAGGAGACAAACTCGAATCGTTTCCTACAACTCAATCTCGCGCGACGTTATCATGTATCTTAATGTAACAGATCAGTTACCCGTTACTGGTTATCATAGGCGTATACATATATTCACACATATACACACATACATACATATTTAAGTCCAAGATTCAAAGTTACGCGCGAACAGACACAGTGGCTCGGCCGTATACCATTGCAATGATCCATTCGATTTGAAGTCAGAAAGGAAACCTACTGTACACATGGCTGCCCGTAACGGCCGAGAGCTCATTTCTTCGATTCAGTGGTCTCTTCGAATGTTCAAATTACTTCAAACGTTTCTTACGGTCGTCCGTCGTCGTTCGTACCGAAGCCGAAAGATCCGGCCGAAAGAAACTGTGTTATTTCCACGTGAATTTCATCGCTCCTGTCACCGTCACTTATAATCAGGATCATTTTTATCGACGAATCCGTTCCGCGACTCGAAACATTTACGTGAATTGCGTAACAATATAATCATCCGTGAAGCTTATGGTACCTTGATTCCTAACGGACCGAACGTTTCTTGTATACAAATCGCGAAGGAAATTGTGCGCGTTAATGTGTGACAATGTTATTTTAACGTATTACATACCGTCAAGAAAGAGTATGGCAGTACGTTGCATTAGTTTGAAATATATATATATACATATATACACAAAGAATATGCATACAGATACACGGACATAATATACTATAAAATGATGAATGAATATATGAAGGTAAAAAAAAGCATTTCGAAACCATCGCGAAAGTGACACGTGATCACGTAAAATGACGATAAAATTTTTTTTGTAATCGTTTGCGATCTTTTAAAAGGATGCAAGAAATTTTCTTGTCTGCTTCTCAATGCCTGCTGGGCTACTAGTGTCTACGTATGCGAGAAATTGGATCCGTCCATTTTACATAAGTCCCAGAGGTCTGTGCATAGGTACCCACCCGAGAGGCATAATTCTTTACATAATTGCTAGACCCGAGACGCGTGTATATCACGCGAACATAGAGATAGGAACAAGCGTTCGTCGTTAATAAAAAAACTTTCATTTACAATGTAGATTTCACGTAATCGCATTAACCATACGAGTTGTCCGATTGGTTCTCGTATACGAACGTGACACGTTAAATCTGGCGGGAAATTCAATCGGGCTACTTAACCTCACTGCCATACGGACTGCGTAAGAATCAAGAGCCTTCGTAATTTCTTATTTGAAGGAAAAAAAAAATTCAAAAAACTAATTACATGGACCCGGCGGACGTTACACAGCTGCCATGCTGGTCTAAACTATTCCAGTCCTTGGACGCTTCTTATATACCAGAATCGGCTTTCTCCCGTTGTCTTAAGCTTCGTTCTCTCGAACGTATAATCGGCCCGTGTCAGAAGGTTACGTAACGTCGACGAGTAATCCGAAAGATCTTATCGAGTTCAGCCATCGTGGATCGGAGATACGTACCACAGTCATTGAGAACGAGGAGCATATACATCATACATAGGAAGAGTGTATAACAGCAAAGTCATGCGGAGAGAGTGTTTCTATGAAACTACAAAAGTGCAGCGTGCCCTGCGTGTTAATATATGCGCGTGTAGAAAAAAAAACCAAACATAACCTCATTCGCTCGGCGCGGACTATGCTCGATGCGCACTCGGTAAAAAGAAAGGCATGAATGCATATAAAAAGGAGAAGTTAATTCACACAAGGCAAATCAATAAGAAAATACTCGCGCACGCAATTGGCGTATCTTTGCCGCCTGGTAACCGGACTTGATATATACGCGAGAGAGTCTTTTACTTGGTTCCCCGAGTGAACGCAATGGCGCCACTGCCGGTAGTACAATTACGTAGAATATATATATATATATTATATATGTAATACATATGCGCGTAAGGTATGCAATGAAATATATATATATATATATATTTCAGTGAGTTCAATTCGTTCGTAAGGTGCATGTGTAACAAGCGGATTCTCTGTATAAAATCGATAATTATATTAATTAAGTTTGCCGAGTGGCTCGTTCCGCGCAAATAGTTACAGTGGGCTCTTTCTCACTACTGAATTAGGTTAGGTTAGATTTTATATCATTCAGTGTCGTCACCGTTGAAATGCAATCCAGGAGCTTCGACTTGTATGTATTTTGTGCAGTTAGGAAAATCTGCCGCTAAACGTCACGTCAGGTTAATTTCCTGTTATCGCCTGATAACGCTACTACGCGAAACATTAAACATCGCTGCGGTCTCGCGTTGCACTTATAATTCCGACAAAATAGCCGGTTCTAACGCGGCCACAGGTATGCACAGAGTCGTTACACTTAATTCTTGTTCTACAGGCGATCCGTAATATCCCAGGCCCACTTTGATAATTACCTCAGGTCACTTGGATAAATAGCGAGCGGATTGCCGTGTGTAAATACTTGAAGAAGGAGGAGGAGGAGGAGGAGGAGGACGAAGAAGAAACGGGAAGTGCATCATAAAAAAAATGGCGTCGTAAAGCAGCACGAAGAATTTATCCTTGAGAAAAATTTTTTTTTATAAAACATTCGAATTTCTGGAAATATAACAAAAATCAGGAAATTCCTAACGAGGGACTCCTTCGACCTTCTAAATTTCCTTGGTATCTTCTTCTTCTTCGCTCTAAACGCATAAGGGGAACATGTTCCCAGGACTTCTGTATCCTCGTGGAATTCTCTTGCTACAAGATAAACCTGGGTATCCCGACCACTTAGGAAGTTCCATGGATTTTTTTTTTTTTTCATGAAACCAGTAATATCTGGACTTCGGTGTTTGTTTAACAAAGAGAGAGAAGTTCCTACTGTGCTTATGCCATTCAGTATACGTAGCTATCAGCTGACAAAGTTTTGTCCCTTTTCCATAGGCTATGACGTTACCTGTACTGGCGGACAATAATTTTTCAAGGTGTCCGGGCAGGTGGAGTAACGGGATGCAGGCTGGAATTTAGGAAGGCCGAAGCCCGAAGCTGTAGAACTCGTCTCACCTATATACTATATATACATATATATGTTTTCACATACGTGAACTATATATATATCACACACTCTTAATATCGTCTCGTGCAGAATCGCACGTGTCGACTTAATTCGTATTCCGAATCGATAAAAGCAGGATTAAAAGGAATGATAAATTTGGACATAATGACGTAAAATCTTTTCCACATAACTGTAATACACAACGTAAGTCCATGATTTCTCCGTGCTTACAGACATTTCCGAGCAAAACAATGGTGCCGACTTAAGGAGCCAACGGTACGGGGTTACTCGGTATATTTTCACAGTGCGAAACTCGTGTTCGCGTACATGACAAACAGAGACAGGATAAGCGTGAGTTTCCAAGAAAGAGAGTTTTAAAAAAAAGGTAAGGAATAAGAGAAGGAATCTAAAGTGGGCTAATGGCTGAGAGTTCTTTAAGTAGGCTTTCAGATTAGATCCACCGTTAAGAATCGAGCCGGAAGGTCGGAAACGAGTTTTATGAATCCGTACGATATATATATATACGTATATACACTTCCCCAAAAATTTCATGCACCAGTTACACACATGATGATACACGTACGATGATACACGTATGTCCCATTAGACCAAAAATTTTGTGTACGATACACAAGGACATAAATATACCATAAAAATAAGTGAAATGACCCAAAAATGTAGAAAGATACAAGAAGCGTGATACGTAACCTCAAAAAATATTTCTTTTCCAAGAAATGGAAAATTTCATCAAAATTCATGCAAACGCGTTGTAAGCATATACGAGACTGGTGCTGATGACTTTATCAAAAATTATAAATTACAAATTTGAATTTCGTAACACAGCCAGAGACCGAGAAGTCTTATCGATGCGATGGTTAGAAATCGATATTCAAACCGCATGTCTTATCAGCGAGTGATAAGCGCTCAATACGATACTTCGCGTTGCAAAAGTGTTAAAGGAGAAAATTGACGTTTACGTTGCCCATAATGCATTGCGACGCGAGCATTGGCCTTACGCAGCTTTCGCAGAAATTTTTCTTTCGACACGGGACACACATACGAGACTTCGCTTTAAGTTATATACATATACATATATATGTTAAAGTTATATATATATATATATATTCACTGTCTGCTGACTCTCGCTCATCCATTGTATGCGATGCACCTGCTTCACGGGTACCAACTACCAATGTATGTACCACTCGTATGTTCAGCAGCAAAACACGTTGTTCACAATACGTATCGACCATGCCTAATTCGATATAGCACATATGACATTCGTTCGTGATGAACATAGCGACACGTCATAGATTATCATTGACAAAGGTAAACGAAGACTTCTCAGAAGCTCTCGTTACGCAGGCAATGGGTGTCCAAGTATTAAGCGAGAAGAATACAAATTTACTATAGTCAAAACTCTAACCTCGTACCCAAAGGCACAATGTTGCAGTTCGACGTATAACGATTAATCGTGTTATTCGACTGTACATCGATAATCGAATGATTATCGATACATCGACGTATCGATTTATCTAACTTAAAATATATAACATCCAAAGCGCATGAGGCATCGGAGAGCTAAATAGGCGTCCTCGATGAGGTAATAATAATTTACAACTCATAAAGCCGTCCCAGGTGGTTATAGTAGGTGTCCAGAGCGCGAAATAACAGGCAGAAACCCGACAACCCCCGTCGACTAGAAAAAGTCATCGATAAACATAATCAAGAAGAGGTGGATAATTTTCACCGCGAACTTTCTCGATAAACGCAGAGCGACGGTAAACGAAGACTCGCCGAGTGTCTTTAACCCTGAAACAAATAATCGTCAGAGTCAGCATCTCAGCACGTGGCCAAAGGTACGATAAACGCGAAGCGTTGAAATTTCGCATCCGGATTGCGGCGAGGATCCGTTTCGCATTGACGATAAAAGAAAGTAAATTACCGAACGAGTGGTAAAGAAAAACCGCAATTTTTTTTTATCATAAAAATCATTAGATTTTAAATTTTTCAAAGATTCGCAATATGAAATAGGCCAATGAGCAAACGAGGTAAGCAGGTTCCTATACCGTACGCGACAAAGTCACCTGGTCTTGTAAGGTCATCCGATTAATTATCAGAGGTCATACCCAAGTACGTCCTTACGGTACACGGCCAAGATCACGTACTTGAAATTCCGTCCAATCGAAAATATATTATATATCAAGGATCCATAATATGTTCGACCTCACCTATTTAACGCGTACGTCGTCGTTACCATTGCCGGAGCGAATTTCGAATTCCTAACCGGTCGGCTAGTCGTCGCTTCGAATTTCACTGGTTTAATGTCGCATTGTATGGTAATGGGGAATCTTGTCGTCGAATGGCGGAAAACAAGACGGTGGACGCGGGGAAACGAGTATAAGGCTGACGCGAGACAGTCGCGCCGCTGAGGACTTATCGAGAGACAAACGTACTCCCCACGGATGAAGAGACTGACTGACAAGAGAATCGAGTTACGAACCTGACCTCTCCAAAGAGGAAAGGCAAGAGCGTCCTCGGGAGTGTCTGAGGTAAGAGGCCTCCGTGTGTCCAAGGCTGATGCGTCTCGTAGACAAACGCGACAAAACTTTCACGTCCGCTTTCTTTCTCGAGCGCCACCCGATCGCGTCTTTTCATCCAGCCATTGTTGACGTACATAGAAGACACATCAATATACATATATATATATACACCATTTTACAAAATCACTGGCATCGAGTAGGCGTTACTCGGCGTACGAACGCCGATGTCATTCAAACTTAAGATCGGCAAACGTCGATCGATCGATTTTGATGATACATTACAATGATAATATTACGAATAAAAAAACATTTTTTACTTTCGATAAGCGCGACATTCGCGAAAAATTTACTTCGACTCGATTTTTTTCTATATCCGGCAATTTCTTGTATTTCGTCCATAAACAAGGAGTTATATAAAATATACGTAAACTGATACTCGGCCAATGATCTCCCAAGCAGATTCCAATATGATATACGACACGATAAAAAAAATCTGAACAGCCAGTCACGATGAAATCGATACGATAGAAGGATTCAGGGAATGATAAATGCAGCGTAATGCGACACAGCTATGTAAAATCGTTTAC
Organism: Calameuta haemorrhoidalis; assembly: GCA_031763665.1. Classification (NCBI taxonomy): domain Eukaryota; kingdom Metazoa; phylum Arthropoda; class Insecta; order Hymenoptera; family Cephidae; genus Calameuta; species Calameuta haemorrhoidalis. The sequence goes on along the minus strand of JARPRH010000495.1, from coordinate 339,249 downwards.
ATCCATTCCGCTTCTAAGTCATATAGGTGGATACATACCTGTTGCCTATTCAGCAACCGAATATCACGTTAGGACAGAGTAATAGCAAAAAAAGTCCTCAAGCACCAATACAAACAGTATATATGCATTCGTGTCTCGGAGTAAAAGTATATACTAAAATTTTCGAGTGTTTCGATGTTTGATTCTTCACTGTTTTCCTTCTCCCCTTCCTTATGCATTGGCTTCGGGCGTCGGTTACGTAACTCCTGTATAAATATGTATACGCCTGGTATGGACTGTTGCATAATTTACGTAACTTTAAAGGATCGTTATAAAGAACGTGTGTAACTGCCTTCTACGGTTAAACGATTCGATTTCGTATAACCGAGCAACCCGGGTGACAATCTCTTGCGCAATAGTCTACGCAGCTGTGAGGAGGATCGAGAAAAGGTAAGAAGGCACGTTTGCTGCGGATCGGAGAAAAGTTTTATACCTGCATGCATATATGTATATATATAAGAATGCGCGCGCACGTATTCGGTCCGCAGGATAACAAACTCGTTATTACGCAACATACGGATTCCTTCGAAATGACTCGACATTGACACTTATCGTGACATAGACTTTTTAAATGATATTTTAATTCGTTCGATCATCAATAACAATCAAGATTAATCGTAAATCCTGAAATCGTGACGTCATTCGTCCTCGTAGCATCGGTGCATCTTTTTTAGAACTTATGCGGGTAATAGATGTACAAATGACGACATTCAAAGGACATTCTTCGAATTTATCCTGAAGTTTTTTTTGAAAATTACCTCATGAAAATTTCACATTAATTATACCCAAGTCGTGGGTGGGTCATTTGACAGCCCGAGGAATGGTCAGTGAGAATTGAAAATAAAGTAAGATTAAAGGTACACGAGTTATTGTCACAGAGTTTTAATTAAGTGATCTGTAATTCTTTGGGGTCCAGGGATTCTGTGTATCTATTGCAAATTTTTTAATTCTCCGTCACTCTCTGTTTTTATGTTTTACCTATCCGTCACTCTCTCTCTCTCTCTCTTTCTTTGTCTCGTTACTTTACAGAATATTCAGGTTAGCCCCACGCTGAGAAAAAAAAAGGTATATTTCTCAGTTGCCTAGTCGACTGGAAGGATTTCTTCTATGGTTGGTATCGGCCCAAGAAAGCGTATCAGGAGGCCATTGACGATCGTCTTTGCTAATGGTCAATGTCGGCTTACACGTTCAAGATAATAGTAGACCTGCAGGAAGGCAGTAATTACAGACGCACAAGTTTTCAGTCCCCACGCGTCAATCCTCTCGGTTTAATCATATAGTGGAAAAAAAAATTATTTTCAAATAGTCATCGCTGAAGACGTATGTGGAAACTCATATGAGGTATCTCGACGATATTAATTGATCCCACGAAATAAACACGTCATACCACACTTTGAAATTCCAGCTACACTCGCGTGGTTTTTATCTATGAAAAATATAAGTAATTCAGAATTTCATTGAGCATTAGCGCAATTGTAAAAAAAAAGAATTCCTCTCAAGGTCTCACAAGTTAGATAAACTCGAGCTCCAGTTAGTGACAGAACATTACTTTCCATTGCGACAGTCTCGTCTTACGATAGAGGCGCGATTCGCCACGTATAAACCGCACGAGAATCCGTGAAATTCAAAGTGCATTGCTCGAGTCTTCATTCGAGCTAGTTAGTCACCGTGAAATTAAGATCCGACGATAAAAGCCAAGGAATCTTGATATCCAAAGTGACGTCGTCATCAACACGAAGTAAAATCGCATTGAAATTATAAGATCGACGCAAGACAAAATAACGGCGGGAAATTCAAATTCATAACGATACAACGAATCGCAATAAGCCATTAAAAAATAAATCGATCATAAATTTCAAATTCCGCGTTAATCAACGACTCGGCGATTTTGCTTCACCTTCGTTGTCTCCGACTCGTCATTGCCAAACGAATCCAGAGACGCTTAATTGCGCGATATCGCATAACAAGAAAACGTAATCCCACTGGATCGTGATTATCATTAATAAATTAACAAAGTACACAAAACACCGAAGCACCAGCTGTTATGTCTCGTGTATGAAGATCGTGTATAAAAAAAATACGTCCTATTGCAAGCAATTAAATAAGTACCTGTGAAGTCAGAACAAAACCAGGCAGATACGTAACAAATAAAATTCGACCGAGATGCTTATCGGAGCTACGAGAAGAGTTCACAAAAGTTCACGTAACAATTCGCACGTATTCGAATTTCCGTGACGCAAAAGACTGACAGCCATTAATGAAATCTGGTAATTTGGTAAGAATAAAGTACTCGTTAAAAATATTACCAGTTTAAATCTAACGAGTCATATCCCCCCCCCCCCCTCCCATCACAAATTCCATCATAATAATATACCTGCAAATGATTATTTCCCGTCGCGACGCCCGTCGGCCGACTTTATCCACTCTCGTGCAGCCAACAGCCTCAACGAATCCAGCACGAAGAAGCGTCTACCTATGGCTCGGTAAGAGACTCACGAATGTACTGTAGCGAAACCGTACTCTTATCACGCGGTGTACTCGCGTTGTAGATAAACAGGCTACGCGACAAGTAGGAATATAAATATTTGCATAAGCCGTGTGCGTATCCATGAAGGCGACGTGAAAAACGCTCGACTCTCTGTCGCAGGGTATCAGCTTGTAGCAGTAAGAAAAATCGAAAAATGCTTTTTCATCGCGTTACACAAGAAACGTAGAACAAACAGCGTTACGATCATGAAAAAAAAATGCATTGTCGAAGCGACCAACAAGGTTAGGATTAATAATTATCTTTGAAGAATTGTACGACTATCGATATACGCATAAAGAAACAGTAAGGTCGACATGCAAAACGATTGTCGTCGACCGCACGGCAGTGCGATACGTCTCGTAATACTTAATGACTGTACACACGTGCGCGACTGGAGATTTGCGCGAATCGAAGTAAAACATATGGACGACGAGAGAACCGGTCGTTCCACGTACAAAGGACATGGACGTTCAGTACGTACGAAGATGACTTACTTGAATTCGAGGTTAGGTTAGGTTAGGTTAGAATCGTCAATGACGTTTATGATTTTTCACGATGAGTAGGCAAGAGCCCAATGATGGGAACTTTCGAGTGAAAATGTATTATAAGGGTCGCGTATAGCGAGAGGTCTGATTAGAAAGCAATATGGCGGCATCGGATATCCGAGAAGATCCAGGAAAGAGCGTCGATAGTTACTCGAGGATCTTGTCAGGTGTGTCTGATAATCCGACGGTCGATGTCGGCTGGATGAAAGTTATCGGTGGAATCGATTTCCTGGGGAAGGGAATCGGCAGGTATCGCTTCGATACGTGAACATGTAATATGGGATCGGGCACAGGAGGGCAACGCCCGTAGTGGCCTTGCACGCGACCTCCTCGCAGAGAATCCAGCCGAGAGAGTACTGGGAGGTAGGTGGCCGTGGGTCTGAATCCTCGGGATAGGTAGGTAGATAGGTATATAGGTAGGTAGGTACGTAGAGACACAGCTGCGTGAAAGCCAGGACGCCTGGGAGTTGGCGAGGAGGTGGCCTCGGAGCGAGACAGAGCTACGTAACAAGGTTGATAGGAGCGAGCGAGAATGAACGAGAGAATGGACGAGCGAAGAGAGAAAAGGATGCGTTCAAGAATCTACCTGCACCGGAGGAAAGGACGCGACAAAAAGTACAGATTCCTCTGCCGCCGAAGGCTCCTCCACTTCACCTCCAGCGCTTCTTAACCCACCTCCTCCTCTTTTTACTTCCTCTTCTTCTCTCTAACGACTATCCTCTCCTCCTTCTCCGACCCTCGTGTTATTCCTTTTCTAACCTTAACCTAACGTCCCCCCGCGTGCGAAAGAACGACCTGCCATCTAGCGGCAAGGATCGGCAAACAAGATACAAAGTGCTTCTCCGCGTACGGTTATAACCCGTGATTGCTAACTCCTATATGTCAAAAGTACATAAACTTTCTTTTTACACGTGACGAGCATCGAGTGAGAACGAATTTTGACACGTGTCGACAGATGGATTATAAAAATCAAGAGTAGCACGAATATTATACGTAGGCTCTGGATAGCTGGCAGTTGAGGTTATGTTCGGTCAATCAACGTTTATATAAGTGAGATGACTGAAAGTGGTAAAGAAGGTAATTATTACGGAGGTGCTGTACACGTACGTAGTTACCGCCTTCTTTGCACGTCCTGAAACTCCGCCCTGTATCTCGTACGTAAGTGCGATAACTTTTTTAACTCTGCGCATCAGCAAACTCGATACTCCCACGACTTTCGTTCTTTGGCGTAATGTTGCACAACGAGGGACACGCAAGAAATCGCATCAAACGAGGAAACGACGGGCGGAACCCGCTGGCAGGTAGAGTGAAACTCGATCGCTCAGACGAGAGGTAGGGCTTTATTGGACAGAGGACCTCCGTCGCGTCATGACTCTCTTGTAGACGCGGCATGACTTTACACAGCGTAAGAAGAGTCCACAGCGACCGTAACAACGATCGCGGCATTCCTTGCACGCATAGAGCAGCGAATTACGTAATGCCGATTAGAATTCAGACGCGAGAGCGAATAACCGTACGGTTTTACCTCGTGCTTTGAAATACATTGCATTTTCGTGACTGCAAGTGACCGCACGCGGAAGTTATTTTCCAGGAGTACCAGACACGGTAGAAGTGACGGTGGAATTTTGATTTAGGGCCCAGCGCCATTTTGACTTAACGCGAGTTGAATTGGTATCAATGACTCGCGCAATGCGAGATCAACACTAAGTGAGGTAAAAATCGTACCGATGTTATTATTATTTACGATTGTTTTTATAACATTAAATTTCCTAACGACAATATCGTCGGGTGTCTCTAGGCCATTTTTTATTTATTCAGTGGGTCAATCCTCGTTCTCGATAAGCGAATGACCCTGTGAGACGGTAAAATCAATGAGGAAGGCACATTGGGAAATGAGAATGATTCATGGAAATTTTTATTGAGAAGGAATATAACTATAGATACTGAATTCCCGGGCGTATTGAAATTCAAACTTATCCGCCATGACAGTCAAAGTGGTTCGGCCGGTCGAATGTGTTGGTGTCTTTCTCTATGTTTCTCACTCACTCTCTCGCCATTATACAGAGTGTCTCTTAGTCCTCTTATAATCCCCGTATGTCGTTTTGACGACGAGACTAACGAATAACGATCGAGCGTCCCACTTTCTCTCTAATTAACAACGAAATCGCTGATTTGATGAAAAAAAAACACTATGGTTCCCTCTCCCTTGCTCTTACACGTGAAGTACCGTATCCGCGTAATGTAACATCGTGCATCCTCATAAAATGAACATGGTGACGCTATTGTTTACACCACGAAGCCGAAACACCCGCCCTGTCTCCCGATTACGTTAAAGTCATCAGTATTGAACGAGGTCAACGAAAATTTTCAGATTCGTGAATTCACAAGCAATGCATACATACAGATTTATGATACAACGGTAAATTGTATGAATAATATCTCGTAGCAAAGATACGCACGATTAACAAGAATGCTACGGTAGGTTGAGAAAAAAATTGTTTTGATTTTACGATACACCGTATATACGTAAAGTTCGAGGTCTTACCGCGTTGATAATAAACTGCGAATAAAGTTGGATAGATATCCGACAGCCATAAGACTCACTAGTGCCTGTAGCTTAGACTACTAGATATCCTGTCTTGCAGTTGGTGTAAATTAACGGAGAAAGTGGTGCAATGCAATTTCGCAGAATGATCACTACATACCCATGGCAATGCTACCGGTAGCATATAACAGACAGATTCGTCACGTTACTAACAATTGTTATTGCTCATGGTACAGTATACATATTAAAGTTCGTATATTTTAATCGTACCTTCCAGAATTCCCCAAGCGTCATTTGCACGGTATGCCGCGAGGCACGCGAGACCGAGAGATCGCGTTTGAGAAATCTATATTAACGACTGTATTACGACAGTAGATCCTCGGCGAAGAGTCGTTATTATAATCGACGGCGTGCCGTTGCATCGTCATTACGATTACAACCTTGCAATGTCGCCGTGACTTTTTCTAATGGCAGACACAACAATCGCGGCCAGAGAGCCTTGCCGAGGTCTGAGCCGAGTGTCGCCATCTACAACTCACGCGTCAGGAATACACAAAGACGATAATCGCTAGTCCGTACGAAACTCGATAAGGTTATGTCTCTGCCGGGAAACAAGCGTCATTCCCCACAAGCCATATGGCGAACGTAAAGGACACGACCATCGCCCTCCGTGTATTTCGCCGATGCATAATAAGGAAGAGTCACCAACCGTGTAAAAGAAAAAGAAGAGAAACACGGTAAAAACAGACGGCACGCGTCACGGCGTACGGAATGAAACGTGCGCGCGGCGAAGAGGTTATAATCTGAAATTGAGCTCCCGCACGAGACCCTCGTGCTCGCGTGCAAAGCCCAAGAGGCAGAACGCAATTCTGTTTGGCAGGGCACAGCGCCAGAGTGCAGCAGCGTCGCGTAAGTACGTAATACGGTGGGTGGGCGGTTTGCGCCGTAGAATATATGTATATCGTGGCGTCTCGGCTATCCGTTTCACAATGGCGGCAGCGGCCACCGCCAAGATCAAAGATTAAATTCCTGACAAGGGCGTTTGCAGAGAGTGGCGTTGCCGGCAACGAAAACAAAACCAGGTAGACCACGGTTAGGACGTCGCACACGTGTGCGCGAGAGGCTCGCGCTCGCAAAGGATTTATCGAGTTGAACTTTGCTTCGGGGTGGCGGAACGTGACCGAGAGTAAACAAAGAATGTCGAAAATGACGTCATCACCGAGGAACAGACAGTCCTCATACGCAGACGTAACGTTCCTCGTGACGCAACAAATATTCAAAGTGCATCGGACTCTCATACTTCCGTGCATCTGTCCTTTAACACAATTTGTCACAATTAACGGAACTCCTAAAATCTAATAGTTATTGAATAAGCGATCACGCAACAAACACAAAGCAAAATATACAGACACCACCAACAGAATATATTATCGTTTAAAACGGACTTGTCTATACAATTTTGAAGCCGACCACCGAGTGACACTATCAAAGTCGCCCAACTGAAAGAGACTGATCGCCAATGTAGATTAAATAATCCTATCGATAAATACGAGATCCAGCTTCTTAATCAATTATGGAAGAACCGACTAACATGATCAATGGGTAAGTCTGTGGTTCCAAAAAAAAAACATGCGCCTAAACCGTGATAAAAATTTTGTCTTTAATTTACAAATCAAGTCCAGCAATCGTATCAAGAGACCTTGATAACGATAGGTACACATCTGATTGCAAATGGGTTTATCCGCAGCAAGATAACGAGAGACAGTATCCTAAAGAATTCGATAAGAAGATCGCCAACTCAATCCTAGAAAGGCTCGAGAAGCTTTCTTCACGGAAGACACGCTCCACCGGCCATAAGGCCACAGCTACGTATAACAGAGTAGATATAACTCCGATATGCCTGCAGGCTGTTAAGCGTAGGTTATGCGCCTCCGTGTATATAGCAGCACCGTTTCATCTGCAATGCGTTACGTTACGATCCCATTGCCCGTTACGTATATTCTTATGTTAGTTCGTGCGTGGCATTATACCGTACGTATAGATACATACGTACAGCCCGTACACGTGGGTACTGGGAAATTAAAGTTGTGGCGAATGCTTTGAGTAACCACCGAGGAAATACATTACGACCTAGCGCCATCTACAATCTAAGTGTTTGTTGCAAACCGAACGGCCGTATTCGTTAATATACGATATACATATAAATACACGTGGAATCTATCATTTAAATGCCAAAGTGTAGTCGGCACTGTCCAATTGTCTTAAATAGCTGCTTTGACGATTGGCAGCTGATAGACATCGGAGCGTGTCGCCCGCGCGTTATATTACTAGAAAGCAGCAACGTGTTCCCGACCGACCGACATGTTCCTGTGCTGGGTGTGTGTTCGTAACGTCGTTACTTAACGGCCAGCGACCCTTGATCGATCGAAAATATGTAAAAGAAAAAAAATCCTCATACGGGATTCCAAATAGATATTTCATACGCGAGATTACAATTGAAATCGCAGACGAGAGTTCTTTGATCCTGGATATGATTGGCTGTTCGAGCTCTCGTTATTTATTACGCAACTGTATATATAGGTATATACATGTATGTTCATCATGGACAATTTGTAATTTTCGTTCTTGTTTTTTTCTCCCCCATTTATATCTAATACCACAGGTCAGAGAGTCTTCATCCTTTGGCGTCTTAAACACGTGTGATTCTTCCACGCGGGACTCGTCCGGAATGCAAATAACGTTAGAACGAAGTGGGACGAAGGAAATTATAAGATACTTTCGATTTACGAATGTAACCTGGCAAAAGATATATCGCGAAGACTGAGATCGGAATTGCGATTGTGATTGAATGTGAATTTTTTTAACGATATTTATTTTATACTTTTACACGTGGCTTTTCCTTGTATGTGTGTTAGTACATAGCATATGTACAGTCATGCCAATAGCAACTCCGGATCCAATTAGCACATTCATTGCCGAAAGATACTGCGCGGATGATTTCGATTTACGAGCGTTGCAGACAAAATGGGATATAAACAGGATGCTGGGGGGATATATCTATGGAGAAGAGTCTCTCGAGCAAGGTCATTGCCTTGGGGCTTCAGGCTACTCACCTTAACTTAACAGACGGCTTAAACATATCGCAAAACAGGACTAAGTAAACCGTGGAGGTCAGGGCTATATAAACGGGACGGGGATCTCAAAAAGAGAGGACGTGATGTTTCATTATATATATACATATATATATTAGTATAGGTGCACAAGGTATCAAAGTCATGGCAGTTTAACTCGACTCTTACAAACATTTCGGCAATTTGTTCTTTGACGATAAAAAAATTCAAAAGATTTATTACGACAACGTTCAGTCCTACAAGGACTCTACCCTTTCGTCCGTATTGGTTTATTTCTTAAATGACGAGTAGTTTTCACCTTCCCGTCGCGAATTACGAATAAAGATGAAAATTCATTGGTGCAATGATTATGCTGATTTTCGGTGTAACGACGCCGGCTATATCCCCGACACGTTTTCTACGGACAGGTACTAATGGAACAGCAACGAGTCCCGGCATCGAAATCCATGCCATACTTCGTAAGCCGTTTTACCGGCTCCCAAGCGCCATTCAAGCGACTTTGTCGCGGAGTCCGGCAGGATGGGAAGAAGAATGGACAAAAGTTATGCCAACGACACAAAGTTTGGTCGGTGGGAAAGGTAAAGATTGAAGGAATATACATTCTCTTTCTCGAAATGGAAAAAAAAGCAGGTATGATAATACGCCATTTTGTCTTTTTCTGAATCATTTACCAAATGGCATCTAAACAATATATCACGTGACTTTCGTTATCAAATGCTATATATATATAGCGATCGAGATATATATATCTCGATCGTCCCCAAGGAATGAGTGACGAAGCGTATAAACACTTTTACCAAAACTTCACGAGAAGAAGGACACGTCCTACTGCATCCATAAGCACGTACAGCGTCCGTCCCAAATCCATCAGGAATGCCCCAAAGTAGCAAGAAGCGGTCGCGGCAAGGTCCCAAGAGTTCCCCATAAGAGATCAAGCCCTTTCTCGAGCAGGTAAAAAGTGGTCGTCCCATTGGTACGTACTTTCATCGCGTTCGCGACAAGATATCAGCCAGCAACAGATGCCCATCCGCACTGCGCAGCCGTAACCCTACGTGTGTGTCTCTACGTACGAGACGGACTCTGGATAACTCGCTCTCGTGTAGTTTCTCGCAAAAGCCAGACCCAATTATGAGCGAATCTGGTACGACAGCTTTCATGGCGCGGTTTCGTTCTTGCGAAAGGGACTCCCGCTGACCTCGGGAATAAGTCGGCGACACTCTCGCGTCGATGAAAACACGTTCGGCGTGTTTCCGTTTCATGAGAACCATCCTTGTCGCAAAGGGAAAAAGTAAGCGATCACCATAAAACTCGTCGCGTCGAATATCCATTGTTAAGATTTGTCTCCATGGCAAAACGTGTCCTGATGTACCCATCGACTTCCGGATGCATCCAACGGGACATGGGGAACCGGAAACTTACGGATTCGAAGAGGTCGCCGATAAGGTCACGTCCCCAGCAGACGTCGTGAAAGTATTCCACTCGATTCAATCGGGACGAACATAACCTCCCAGGTGCACGAGTTCGATACGTAAATCATCGAGGTACCATTCTAATGGCAACTGCCAAGATCGATTTTGCCGTAACGACGCATCGGAGATGCGAGGGTCGAGGCAAAGGCGGCCAACTGTCACTTCGGTAAGATTGCAACAGGTTACGGGCCTCAGGCAGATCGAGATCGTTAGGTTTCATTGGCCTGGAATCGAAGGATCATTCGCCTCGCGAGGATAATCAATGGCCGAATAGGAGACAATGAATAGACTCTGTCCGAGAGAGACAACGTATGCAATAACAATAGTCACTACGGAGAGCGAGAGAGCCACGAAATCCAGTCACATTTCCATAGACGCACACAATTGGTCGTGCGATATACTTTTTTTTTTATTCTTCTTATTTACACTCCGCACAAGTTACCAACCTAACCTAACCAATCCGTTAAATTCCTAGGAGATTGCGTCCCGTCCACGCTCCACGCAAAAATATGTCATCGAATAGAAATAGAAGTTTCGCCATTGCACGGCAAAAATCTTTCAAACATTTTCACGTTGACACGTAATCCGGAATGAATAAGCAACAGCCACGTATACCTGTGTACACGCCGCTCGATTAACTACTGAAACGCGCTTTGCACTCATTAATTCGCGTGTCGCAAGACTCATAAATATCCTTGCACTGTTAACTTCGGAAACTCCGTTAATTTCGTATACAAAGCAGCGCCCTCTGGATAACTTCGTAGATCGCGCACTTACCGCCAGGGGCGCGTCGAGCTAGGAATCTCATAGGGATCGTACCCGACCAAACCCATCGTCATTATTACCGGGAACGATAATTATTGCCTGGCTGCATAATCGTTACCTCACGAGGTTACACTTTTGCTTCCCACTTCCGTTTTTCATCCGAGTCGGCGTCGCGGACACGTTTCACGACAATAACAAGCGCGACCTTCACAAGTAAGGAAATTAGTGCATCAGCCGTCTCGATGTCGATACATCTTTAGGACTAGACACAAAAGTCATATATATGTATACATATACACAGCCATAAATACAACGTGACAAGGATGATTCACGAACTGTCTGATAACACACGATAACAGTGCAGTTTCGTATCGTCAGGTGTCCAAGGAATACAATTTCAAAGTCATATGCAAATTACGTGCTAAAAATGTATCGCTGCATCGTTATTCACATCCGTATATACATATATGTCGCCCTCGCACATACATAAACATACGTGCGCGTATAGCGATAACAAATGCATTTTAGAAGGACGTTTTCGTTGCGCGTCCGTGTTTTCGTCGTCTGACAAATTTTCAACGTGTCGCTTCGCACTATGCTCATATTTTTTTTTTCAGCGACATCCCGAATGACGAACGCCGATAGGCATTCGGTGAAAAGAGAATACAAGAGTTAATCGAAGCTTAACGTCGCGCCGACGAATTTCGCACGTTTGCATTGACGAGTATTCGAAAAATAATGAATAACCTGAAAGACCTTGCCTTTTTTCTACACATCGCAGACAGTCCAAGTCATCAATAAAATTATATGCGGTATCAAGGTAAAGTATTAACAAAGTATGAAGGCGACGCTGTGAATCAGGCATAACGTCTGCCGAGAACGGCGAGGGAGGGGAGGGCGGCGTCGATCGTTCTTTCCCCGCGAAACATACGCATCCCGACTTCTACGGACGCGAGAAGAGAAATGACCGTTCGAGAGTTCGTAATTGCCGCGCTTCTTCGCGACTACGTGACGCGCGCGAACCATGACGAATGCGAATATTTTGAGCTCCCCTAACGCGTTAAACGGTAAATCTTACATACCAGCGAACAGAACGACGTGAATAACGAGGTACAATATCGTCGAATATTTTGTCCAGCTTACTTTAGACGATCGTTCGAAATATATAGAAATCATTGAGATTCAGCGTGACAGACATTCGTTATATCGTCATCAAGATGATACGCGTAGGTTTCGTAATTACGACTCTGTCGCGGTAATGATATAATAAGATAAATCGAAATCTCATTAGAGCAATAATAATTACTCGACGAATCTTTCAATCGACATTCACTGTACGAGATAGAGACCACGAGATGAATAGCACAGATCTGGTATAATTAAGAATAATGAGTCTCGTCTACGTGTGTGTGTATATATTTATTGGACACCCGTATTCGATTTCGATTAAGTAATTCACTCTCTCGTTACGTAGCGACCGTTCGTATACGACGATAAAGGCACGAAAAGGCAGACGAGTTAAGAAGTAAAGAGGGAATCGTAAGTGGGAAGAAATCGTAAAGGACACACGAGATCGCAAGGTCCGCCTCTCTGTATGGGGACCATCGGGGGAACAAAGCAAAAAGCGTCGAGAGGCTCGCGTGCAATCTGTCTCCGGGCAGGTTTTTCTTTTTTAGCTTGAAAATTATTTGCGCGCCAAATTCCAACATTAATTTCCAGATCACTCTTGGTCTCCGTGAAAAAACTTTTTTACCGGCTCTTACGCTCGGATATACGCAACGTCCGTATTATTATTATTATAAATATGCGATTCTCGCAGGATGATCGAAACCGATCGGGGGGGATTCAGACGAATAAATTCATCACCATATGTAAGCCGCATATGATTGACACGATTCGCCAGCGACATGATAAAGTGTCAGGCGACGTTTATAGAAAAAGTTAACGTGTGTACAGCCTTGTTCGTTTCTGTAGGTATTTATAGGCAGTATCGTAGCCCATTTCGTAATTGGAGGTAAACGCTTATTGTTTGTGGTGTACGCGCGTCGCGACACTCAAGATCGGCCAGGAACAAGGCGGGACCAGCTACAAAGTGCAGCGACAAATTCACGACTCGGCATTGAGAACGCGTCATGTCCCCTTCGAACTATTCGTTCCGATCGTCAAGTTTGAGTTTAACGTGTCGCAAGTAGGAGCGCGCACGTTGGATTCTGGCGATTTTCATCGCGCGTTGAGAATGACTATCGGTATAGGTTGTTATCGGCGGTCGATAGTCGTCCGTCAAATGTAAACTGGGTACAAGGCCGAACTGCTTGTATTTGAATTACGACGTACCGGTTAAGTACGAGGAAAATTTATGAAAAAAGAGGGGGGTATGACTGAGTAAATATAACGTCAGTTTTCATGTAACTTTCAGGTATAATTTCGGCTTTCATGGAAATTGTCGCATACGGTTTTTTTTATCGATTCTAGGATAGTAAGCGGCTAAGGCATAGCGATTGGTTATCTACAGTGCCCTCGGTACTTCAAATCTAAACGACGATATGAACTGTGTCACGAAACAGGTGGCCCCTTGTGGCATGGTCGCTTTTACAGTTATCTAGCCCGGATCTGTCGCGCGAATATTACACTTGATTTCTAATATCGACGGTACTTTGTGCGTTGTTCGACCTCGTGGCAAAGTTGCGATATCGTGAGTCACATCTATAATTCACGTAAACGTAAGTACGAGAAAAGGTGCTTCCGAGGCAATTCCTAAATCCTTTGGGCAGATTTACAATAACTTCCTAAGTTCTCGTCGATCACCTAATTAAGATCGTATCTATACGTCGATGCTTAAACATTAAAATGTCGTACGAAATTTTATGGTGAAGAAAAAAAACTGACTTCCACATTACACCATTTACTTATAGTTATTGGACTGAATTGAAAATAGAATGCAAAAAACTGGGATAAATAAAAAAAAAGTGTATAACAAAATTGTGGAATTCGATATTTTCGAATTAACCGAGACGAGTCGTAATAATTTGACATTAGCGAAAAATCTCTTTTTCCCCAATTTTCTGACTTGTCAAATTTTGAGGTCAGATTATAGACATAATGACGATAACACGTGCATATATTGATACCCGCGCGATAAGAAGTCTACCAGTGTCTCCATACAATGGTAAATTCCCGTCTGTCGAATTCGGAAGTAAATCAACATTCAAGGTCAACCCGTGTCAGTTAACGAGTTCGCCTCGTTCAACGTACTCGTGAGAATTCGTAAGAGTTTCCAAGCGATTGTACGGTAGGAGAGAGAATTAAAAGAAATAACCCACACTATATATATATACACAATGAACAAATGGAGCAAGTGGTCGAGGCTAATTAAAGATTAGAGTTCGATTAGTTCTCGAACGGTCCCAATAGTGCGTTACGTCGACGAAACAAACAATAAAAACATAGGTACGTGCCTGTCGAATGGCCGTCCAATAATTTCGATGTTAGTTTTGGGAAAGCGATTCAGCCCGAATAAATTCGCCGATCGTACAACAAGAAAGACACTCCGATTGTAGCGAGACATCGGAGAGCGTGTAGTAAGCAGGCCAACGTAGAACGGATAAGCAGTGAGGGAGTAAACCGCGCGAGACTCGAATTAACGAATATAAGAAGATAGAATTCGTTAACGTACAATAAGTACGTGAATGCTATGACGACGTGACGCAATATTGAACGCCTTGAATTACAAGTGTATACACGTGGTGTTTTGTAAGGAGGGACAGGACCGCCGTCTAACTGTAGAGAAAATGCTGAAAGGAAGGCCCCTCGACCCGGGGGCCAGGAAATGCTCTATGGAAACAACAGGCGTTTCCAGCCGGTACGATCGTTGCGAGAGCAGATAGAAAACTGCATGTTGCAAGCGACAAATCGACGAGAATCGCCCAGTGTTCAATTTCTGTCCTACGAACCATGAAGAGTCTCGTAGCTCCCGCGCCGGATATTTGTACAAATTAATATTATGTGACGTGTCGGATGAATTTTTTTTTTTTTTACAAAATCCATAAAATTTCCACCTAACCATTTTTACTACCCTTATGGGATGTTTGATCAGATTTCGATATGGCGCACGCATAGGCCTTTTAATGGGTATCGAAGAAAGTCCAAGGTTTATCTTGCGACAGTATTCGCAAGGTGATAATTTCAAATCCTGAGATAAAAAAAATCATCGTTCATGATCGTGAAAACAGTCGTTCGTTAGACGTTGTTGCTTTAACCGTTCGAAACGGGACATTTTGAGGTCACGTGGGA
>JARPRH010000495.1:280071-291253 GCA_031763665.1 Calameuta haemorrhoidalis | reverse complement strand
AAGTGTTGAAGAAGCGCATTATTAAGAATTTACAAGAAACATGACGACTGCGTTGTATTTAGAGCATTATTTAGAGAGTGAGTATTTCTGTCTAGTTATTCAGCCGGAAAAGTAATCTATTTCAGGTGTCTCGGAGGGAAAGGCTGTGTTTCTATATGTTTAACATATCTTACATTAGTCATAACAAACAGTAATGTAATAATTCTGCGGCATTGTACTGCTTATCAAATAACTGCAGCAGTTAGTAGTATTGTTATAGAACAAATGATTTTGGACAGATAATGAATGTCACTTCGACATTGAATTATATTGGCTTGAATTTGTAATCTTGTTTTGTTAAATGCTTTGAGAAATAAAGATAAATGCTATCTTCTATGATGTGGTGATAATTTTTTTTCAGGTCTAGAACATCTGCCTATCGAATTGCAAAGGAATTTCACATTAATGCGGGATTTGGATGCCAGAGCTCAAGGACTTATGAAAGACATTGACAAATTAGCTGATGATTACTTGAAGAATATCAATAAGGAGACGCAAGAGAAGAAAAAAGAGCAACTTAGTCATATTCAAAGTCTTTTCAATAAAGCTAAAGAATATGGGGATGACAAGGTGCAACTTGCGATACAAACTTATGAATTAGTGGACAAGCATATCCGAAGGCTAGATTCAGACTTGGCTAGATTTGAAGCAGAGATACAGGAAAAAGCGTCGAACAGTAATCGAGCACAGGAGGAAAGTAATGCAAGTAAAAAGGGCCGTAAAAAATTAAAAGAAAAGGAAAAGCGAAAGAAGGGTACGACAGGAGCTAGTAGTGAAGATGAATCTAAAAATGCGCGAAAGAAGCAAAAGAAAGGTATATTACATAAAATTCATTTTTTATATTGAATGTTTTTTTAATTTATGAAGTGCCTTTAGAATAATATATTTTGATTCAATAACTCGAAATTTTTTCAGGTGGTTCCGTTACTTCGGCAGCTGCAACTGGTGCTGTAGGTAGTGGGGCTCAAGCAGATACTAGTGCTTTAGGTCATCCAGCAGATGTTTTGGATATGCCTGTTGATCCAAATGAACCCACTTACTGTCTTTGCCACCAGGTATCATATGGTGAAATGATCGGTTGTGATAATCCAGATGTGAGTACAAAAAAATGTTTATATATCACTATAAAGATTATGATATACTATAGTATCTCATATATTTCCTTCCAGTGCCCTATTGAATGGTTCCACTTTGCCTGCGTTGGGCTAACTACAAAGCCTAAAGGCAAATGGTATTGTCCAAAATGTACACAAGATCGAAAGAAGAAGTAATTCTTCATGCATAAAGAATAAAAGTGCCAAGCACTTTTTTCTAAAAGGAACTCCATCGTACACTATTTCTAAAACTAGTTCGTTAATGATTTCATGCTTTGACATGAACTAAAACTGAACTATATAACAAATAGGAAATTTTATGAAACATTTAATATTGCGTCTTCATTGTATCTAACCTTGGAAGCGTATATTTATAATTCACATGCATCGTACTCGCGCAAAGATTTATAATTTTAATAAGTTATATATTAAAATTTTCATAAACTTTTGTACTGTGTACAGAATTTTATGGTGAACGATGTGTGGCACTCATACGCGGTGCTAACAGTGCACCTACAAAAATCAGTTTATGATTGAAGGTTCACATACTGATCTGCTTCCAATTTTTGATGTAATGAAAACAGCGTATGTACTAGCTTATCACAGCGATCAAACATTTTGAGAATCGGCCGATACATTGTTTTTCTTTTTTAACAACCCAGGGTAGTATTTATTGATTCAATTAATGTCCGAAGAATTTTACACTTTTTATATTTTAATTGTATTTGGCCGTTTTTTGAATATCTGTGGTTTGCTATACATGGTTATGAAAATATTGCCCTATCATATAGTATTAAATTGCAATTATACTCTCAATTATAATAGTTAATTATTGTTTTTATATTTTATGAATGTATATTGGTACTGGATAGCATCGATCGTCAGATCTCGAAGCAACAAATGTAACATAAGTAGAATATATAATTAATAAGAAATATATTTGATTTAGAAAAGAGTAGTCTGCGAACTACTGTCACTCTATTCCAGTAATGTATTTTTGTAAGCATCGTACGCGGAGAATACAGTACATTACCATTTGAATGTAGAGCCGTTGTAATTTGACCATATGTGTAAAAATCAATCATTCAATTCTTCGTCCTTTAATAATATTACTCGTTTTATTATACCACTCTTTTAAATATGATACACAGTAGACATTGATTCTTGCGTGAATCGATTTCTTGTACCAAAATACATAGCATAAATGACCTATATTTTTGTTATTAAAAATAATACATTATAACGTAAATGAACGCTAAAATTTGGAATTTCAAGATTTACATGCAAGATTATTCGCTTTTATATCTATAATATTTGAGTAACCCTATTAAAGCACACTTTAAGTAAGGAAAATGTCAATTCGAAACTTAGCGTATATGATCAGCAAATGTTATGATCATATTTCATGTATAGTTGTTGAAAACTAGATATATATTCAAAATAATCAGTCTTATATAAATATTGTTATGAACATTTTCATTATCTCAGTTCATTAGACTTAGAAAACAAGATTCTTTATTACATCACATACTAGGATCCTTTTGAAGAAACATCCTCTTCTCGGTTACAACATTGACTAGGTGGAACTGTCCAATTATATTGGTAACTCTTATGAATCATTAGTTCCTTTGAGCATAATTTTCCTGTTATGGCAGATAGCTCGTGAATGTATTGCATCTTCTGAATGCTCTGCTTGTGAGTAATTATATAATCATTGGAGCATCCACGGGATTGATATTCTGTATCAAATCTTGTGTCATGCTTCCTTTCAATGTTTGCTAAGGGTGCTAACCAGACACCAACTGATACATCTTCCGCGCTGTATATCCTGAGAGAAAATCAAAGAAATAGATTAAAATTTTACCTAATTCAACATCTTGTGTTAAAATTTGATCCTGCTTACTTTAAAATCTCCCAGTTTCTACTTATGAATTTGACTAGATTAAAGGATAAAACGTATCCACCTCCAAGAGCATATGGCAAATAATAGTCACATAGTATCCAGTTAGTCTCTTTCCAAGGTCCATGCCTTTTCACTTGAGCCCTTCCATTGAAATAGCCCCAATATAATTCTTTTTGAGTTCCTCTGCTTTGCCATTTACTTAATTCTTTCAAAAGAGATTCCATTACCACGTAAGAATCATCATCGCACTTTAACAAAAAGTCAAAGTCATAATCCTCTGTGAGTTGCTTAAAGGAGTATAACACTTTCTTAGTGATTGTGTTATAGGAATCCCTTAATGTAGGCAATAGAAGGAGATCTTTGTGCTTATGATTTTCTGACTGAAGTGTCTCGTGAAGTGCTTGTTGTATATTTACAGTGCCTATGGCAAAGAAGTATTTCACATAGCTATACTTTTCTGACAGCCAAGTCCTTCTTATAATATTTCTACGTTCCATGTTATCAGGTGCTGTCAATATGACAATGAGTAATTCATATTTTGGCTTGTTCTTCTCATTATCTTTGTCTACTGAACATTTGACAGGTTTCATGTAGTGTACACACAACAAAATGAATAACAGTAACACTAAGAATAAAGGTATTTTTATTTTAAAGCAAAGCTTCCTCTTGATTCTGGTCATTAAATCACTATTAGAGTAATTACTATTTGACATGAACTTTACGTGACATTTTGAATTAAAATTGGGAAGCATGTTTATCTCTGCTCAACTATCCAGTTTGATATATGACTACTTGCTCATATTTGCAGCCGTGGTTCTCATTAGTTCTCATTCATCTAGAATACTGCAAATAAATTTGTAGATTGTGGGATTCGAATATGTATTTGAGTAATTCAGAATCGATCATAATTTTTACTTGTTTCTTCATAAGATGTTCAACAAATAATGTTTCATACGTACGAACATTTAATACATACTTTTAAAAACCTTACAATCTGTTGCATTTTTTAAGATGGCAGATTACACTGAAAAATGTGCCGAAGATTGTTCATTTGATTATAATGAAGATAAACAAAAAGGAGTGTGTGCGATCAAGCCTGAGTAAGTAATAAATTATTTATATTCTAATTGATTATCGTGGAAATATCCAGATTTAATATATTCTGTGCAATTTAAATAGTACCATTGTATAACCTTAGTTTATCCATACTTTTTGATATTGTATTTAGTATGTCATCAGTATTTAGTGTGATTATGAATTAAATTTCAATCTGATATCACATACATATTATTTTGATGCCAGTATAAGATGTATCAAGAATTAATTTCTTGTTATAGATTCATTGTGGATGATCACATCAGACTTTTGACGGAAGAATGCTTAACAGAGGCTGATAAACAGAAAGTAGTATTGCAAAGCAATAATGTTAAAACCAAAGAACCAGAGGAACCTCTTTCAAAAAAGTTCAAATCTGATGACAAAAAAGGTAAACTTAAGGGACAAAACAAAGCTCGACCTCCACCATTTAAAGCTCCTCGAGAGCTAAATTTATGTCCATGGATGGTGGATCAGACTACTGACGAACCTGAGAAAAAATGCGAAAATCAGCGATGCACATTCATGCATGATCGCGCCGAATACTTAAGGATCAAGCCAGATGATATAGGTAAAGAATGTCATATTTTTAATTTGACTGGCAGATGTCCCAGAGGTCTTGCTTGTCGAATGGGATCGAAGCATTTGACTCCAGACGGTTTCAACATTGTTGACAAAGAAAAATTTGAAGCCTACAAGAATAAATCACCTTCGACAAAAAATCAAATACCGAAGGATCTGCAAAATCGCCTTAGAAAGTATAAGTACAATTTTTCAAAGGCTGAAAAACTGGTAAAAGCCAATGATGTGTCTAAAAAAAAAAGTTCGGAAAAATCAGAAACAGAAAAGTCAAACGACAATAAAGACCTTAGTCAAATACCGATACGTACTGATGTTAGGAATGGATCTAATATAGAAACGGTAAGCAATGACTTAGTACAGAATATTTATCCAGCCATAGAAAAATCAATAAGTGAACCTAAAGTCGGAATGGTATCAGACGAAGATCTTATAAAACTCCGTCCCACTGAAAAAAAGAAAATTCAATGGCGTGATAAAGTATTATTAAGTCCGTTAACAACTGTTGGAAATTTGCCATTTAGACGAATATGTAAAGAATATGGAGCAGATATTACATGTGGTGAAATGGCACTTGCTCCGAAAATTTTAAAAGGAGCTCACGAGGAATGGGCATTGGTAAAGCGGCACGAATCTGAAGATATTTTCGGTGTACAATTATGTGGTAACAATCCAGGAGTACTGACGAGATGTGCCCAGCTGCTAGAACAAGAGGCTGAGATTGACTTTGTTGATTTAAATTTAGGCTGTCCTATAGATTTGATTTATAGGCAAGGTGGAGGGAGCGGTATGCTAAATCGTTTAAACGTCTTAGAAACTGTTGTAAAATCTGTTAGTCAAGTTTTAACCATTCCTTTAACAATTAAAACAAGAATGGGTGTCTATATGGATAAACCAATCGCTCATAACTTAACACCTAAATTTCGAAACTGGGGCGCATCCATGATCACTGTAAGTAACATTTATTTTTACTGCAAATAGAATAGACTCAGTGATGAGTAACTGCAATCTAGTTGTGTCGCTAATAGATAAATATTTAAAAAGGTACATGGCCGATCACGGGAACAAAGGTATACGAAGTTGGCTAATTGGGAATATATTGAAAAATGTGCTCGTGCAGCAGAACCCATTCCTGTATATGGAAATGGCGATGTGCTATCATTTGAAGACTATGACAGGTTGCGGAAGAGTTATTCTACTATACAAGGCGTAGCGATAGGACGAGGTGCTCTGATAAAACCGTGGATATTTACGGAGATTAAGGAAAGGAAATTGATAGATGTTCCAAGCTCAGAAAGATTTGAAATTTTGCGGAAATATGCAAATTATGGACTAGAGCATTGGGGATCTGATACTCGAGGAGTAGAAACAACTAGGAGATTTATGCTGGAATGGATTTCATTCCTTCATAGGTAAAAAATATTTTTATTTCTCATTTGTAATTGAATAAATTTGTTTTTTCTTTCATTTTTATATGCATTATATCTTGGGTCATGTAGGTATATTCCTGTGGGTATTTTGGAACGGCCTCCACAAAAAATTAATGAAAGACCCCCATATTATAGAGGGCGTGACGATATGGAAACGATGATGGCTAGCTCGAATTGTGCTGATTGGATTAAAATATCGTAAGGCTATTTTATTAATGCGATAATGGATTTCTATTAATAGTACGTGGACTTGTATTAATTATTTTTATTTGGTACTTCCAGTGAAATGTTTCTTGGTAAAGTGCCCGATGGCTTTCACTTCCTGCCAAAACACAAGGCAAACTCATGGAAATAATAATGAACTGTAATTCAAGTTCTGTAAAATAAAAAATTCGAAGAATAACACTTTTATCCCGTTGATTTCCTGCCAGAAGTATGATAGATCAATGCGAAATAGAATATTGTTCATGAATAAATAAATATAAAGAAATATATATGCTTAATTAGACTATAACTTCGATAAATTCTATTAGTGATGTCGATAACTAATTACTATGTAATTATTTTCATTCATAAGACACGAACGTTTTCTTGATGCTATATTACAATAAACTCTTGCATATAATTTCTTATTTCACACAAATCCAGACACAGTACATTGATGGCAAGAACAATCTTGTAAATTAATACAAAATGTTATTTTACAGTACAAGTCACGGTTTACGAAGTTGATACAAAAAAATTACGAATGCAATCGTTCTAAATGATTCACAAATCCAAAAAGTTGAGCTGCTCTTTTTTAACAGAAATTGCACCATAAAAACGATCCCTTGCATTACGCATTTATGTCCACCCTTAATAGAAATCAGTAGTGAGCTGTGATATCACCAAGAGTGGAAACAGGCCACATACAATCGCATCCACTAGCAATTTCTTTAGTAAACGGTTCCCAGCATTCGCTATCCCAAGGACGTCTGAGCATGAATAAAGTCCGACTCCTCTGGACGCAATGAAATCCCGGGTGAGCACATTTCTAATAATGACAAAATATTTCCTTAAACGATTCTTAAGAACATAGTATATGGTCAGCAATTGTTTACCTGCTTCGCCGGTTTAACGGTAGGCTGATCTTCCAAGAAAGAATACACCTTGCAAAATACTTCACGATAATGTGGCGGTTGATATTCGAAGTCCTCATCGTTAAGTTGTACTTTCTTTGTCTTTATCTCACACAGATTACGATATTCCTAAATCGATCCAAAAAATATGTTATATTATTTACAAATCCAAATATAATAACCTTGGTGTGTATGTTAAACGTCCAATATAGTACAATAGGAAATAATCACCGGCATCAAGTTTCTATCGTTTCTTTCCAGCTGCTGTAGATCCTGCTCGCGTCTCTCAAACTCCTCGTCGTAGTCTTCTTCTGGGAGATAAACAATGTCGCTGAAAAAATTCGACGATGGCAGCTCCTGCAGGAATCGTGAGACACGTGATTGTCGAGGCAGGCTTTTTTCTAGTAGCCGAGTATGATTTAGTCTGTCGGCTATGGCGCATGAGAGATAGGACAGTAGGATTACTTTCGTGATCTGCAAGTGTAAATAATGATAGATAACATACGATTAGAATTATTTAAATTTCTTTTTGTTCACTAGATGAATCTACAGTACATTGTTCGTGTGCTTCTTGTCAATTCATTGGTGACGTATGGCCTTGATGTACGTACATTGTATGTTGTGAATGTCAATTCGATGATTTTTCGCGATTATCGCATTCGAAGTGGGAAGTAATAGTGAACTGGAGAAGACACTACATTTCTCGTGAAATTCAGTATTAGCCAGTTCACAAGGTCGTCCTTGATTAATCCGAAGTACCCATACCGTACGGGATAGATTATTCTTCCCCAGGTCGCTCTATTAATTTATGAGGCTTCAATAATGATAGTCGGAAAGTCCCCGATACGTTGGTGGTGTCAGGAGGAAAAAATAGTTTCCAAAAATCTCTTAACCAACATAACAATAATATATTTTAAGAAATACATCGTTAAGGAAATCATGCCAAATCATCCTACCCCTGATCGTACTTTCTAATGTATGTCATAAGCCATGTGATTTTATTATATTTCAAATCAAAATGTAATTCAAGTTAGTTATTCTTTGTCCGGTTTAAAATTTAAAAACATAACCTATATCGCTACGTATATCAATTATATTAATAAGATTTTCATTGGCTTTTGACTAATGATATTCATTTCTTCTGCAATTAGGGGAACGACTTCAATTACAAACTGTACATCCGCAAAGATTCTTGTTGTGTCGTAACTTCCTAGAGGGGAATTATAATCGAGCAGAGAAGTTGCTACCTTTGAAAAAATCTTATGACAATAACAAAAGTTACTGTGAAGACAGTATGTGAATGTAAGTATCAGCGACGTGTATTCCACACGTATAACGTTAATGTGTAGTAGGTAGTTATCCAATTGACAGTGCCCCGTCTGACATAGTTCAGTCGATGGCGAACTTAGGATGATCTGACATCTCATACAGTGTGACGAATTTACCTTACCAATAAAGCAGCCGTAATATTCGGTGAAATAGAAAATCGAGAATTTTCTTTCGATTGGTGAAAAGTTTTACGATCTGATGTTTCGATATATCGACGCGATTCGTAAAGCTTCGATAGGATATGCAATTGATTCAACGGATTTTCCATGACGACATTAAAAGTCCGTGCATAATCGAATAATTATAAATTAATAGTAAAGTGTGATTCGATCTTTTTTCATATACCGTCGTTTACTTGTGATTCCACGAATAATATGTCACAGTGTAAACTTTGACATGGCAGCCGATCTCTGCCTCATCGGATCTATCAAGTCAGCGACTGACAGGTAAGTCAAAAAATATTACTTATTAATATAAATCAATTGATAGTATTTCAAATTTTTTAACATTGTTAATCATCGTTAAGACAAAAAAAGTATGTCACAATATTCGAATTCGTGTATCAACGTTTATTCATCTACACGATTTACTTTGTTGGGCAACGTTATTATTTCATTATCATTACGGCTTCTAATAACAATTTAAAGAAAATAAGGTGCAAGACTCTTTTGTTACTCTTTTTTTTTTACGCGGCACTAAAACGTTTCAGTACTCGTTACCGCTGACGGAGATAATAAGCAATTGACCCTCGGCTAAAGGTTTCAATGACGAAGCCTGCTATTAAAAAATTATAAAGATTTCTCTTTCAAAACTTCCTGCTGTTATGCAATAACGCGGTAATCTGCTCGACATCAGTTTTATATTGCATTAAATTATTTTCTTGCTCGAAATGTCTAAAATATTTTCAAATACCGTTACAAACTTTTTTCAAAGGACAACTGTACATTTATGGTGAAGATGATAATAGGAAAAGTCTTTGCGATACATATTACTATAATATATATCATAATAGATAATAAATAACGGTAATAATAACAACAGCTAACATTACGGGATCTATTTAAAACTATTCCTGATGGTAATCGAAAACATATTTGCTTACACAAATGCAACGGGAGTATAACGATCAGCTAAGCGTCATAAATTAACGTTAGTAAGAAATGTATTTCAGGTGATCGTGTGATATGCATAAGGATATTATCTTCGAGAGTATTAAAGTAAGCATCTCTAATTCACGTTACGGCATCGAATGAGGAACTGAAGGAAACTTTTTCCTTCACGAGTTCCAAGAATGAACGGGTGGGTATAACGGGCAAATTGGTTGTAATTTTATGTAAACCCTGAAAGTAGTGTTGCCATGTACGATGAGGCTTTTAGTGGGGTTTGTAAAATCACTTAACATCCTCGTCTAAAGTGCTTTGGGTGCTCTTGTGCTTATGTTCTTTGCGTTCATCGTAAATCGATTTTAGGAACGTATTTAAAATTATAGAATTTATTTTACTGCGGATACGTAGACTTACAAGACTTTTTTATCGAGTTATTCTATAGTTCAAAGGTTGGTTTTATACGCTTTTCAATTTAATTCATGAATAAATTCTTTAAAAACGTGACACTTGTTTCGGGATGAGGCCACTTAGGAAGGTAAAACGTGACGGAAAGGAAGACAGAGGAATTTTAGGGGAATAATACAGATTGAACGTGGGTTGCGAGTAGGGATGGAGTTTGTAGAGTTGAATTAATATCCACGCTGCCATCTTTGTCATAGAAGTGTCCGGTGAATTAAACTTTTAACCCAAATATCGCTGGAGGTCGTACTTCACACGTCCGGGCATTGGGCGTTTGGTAAATTGGAAAATATTGTTTAAATTCGAAAACTGGCGATACTCACTTTGCATTTGAAAACACGTCTCTCTCAGGGACGATCAATGATGTGTTGGTAAAATATTTGAATGTTTCTAGAAAGTAAGATCGCCGAATTGTCGTTTTTTTTTTCATAAATATCTCGATCGCTGAACTACGTAGGTGAAAACTAGCATCGAACAACTTGGTACAGGACTATTTTTAGCTGACAGGATGGGGTCTACCCCTTGATAGTAGCTAAAAATAGGGAGTAAGGCCAATCCAGGCCCAATTATTCCATTTAGGTATTTAGGTGACAATCGACCGACCGTCAATTTAGAAATATTCCACACGCTTAGTCAGGCACTCTGACCAACGGTGCAGTACATCGAATGTAATCTGCATACGCAGTACAAAAATCCATAAAGTAATTCTTTGGGGTTTTTAGCCCTTCGTTGTTGATATCTTAGGGATTTGATTTATAAAAAGAAATAAACTAACACTTGTATACGTCTTTAAGAATTCTTATAAAAGTATGAAGAAACTAATTGGCGCCTTGTACTAGGCAATACTTTTTACGCAGATGTTACTCTGTTTGCAGGGTGGTCAACAACATGCGCCAACGTAAGACGGGGGCGTTGAGCGCCGCGACTACCGGCGCTCCAGAGGAGGAGCAGCTGAAGTTTCAAGACAGCAGATTTCTGACAACTTTGGTACTCGGCAGAAGTAGGTGAGACTTTCGAGTGAATGTATAAA
>JARPRH010000495.1:260421-275894 GCA_031763665.1 Calameuta haemorrhoidalis | reverse complement strand
TTTGAAAAGGTTCGTACGTGCTTTTTGCATGCATATATTGTTGTCACGCATCCCTTCTTTCCATCGTCACAATACCCGTATCTTCCGCCGCACCTTCTTGCTGATTCTTATTGTTCGATTAAACATTTGTTCGAAACACACGAGAAATTTTCAGCCTTCTTTCCACAGTCTCTTACGGCTCCGCAGAATTATTTCCACAACGGTTTGTTTACTCCTCTAATTGCCTTTGTCTAACGTATCCTCGGGCCCGTATGCAGGCACTTTAGTAGTTCGTCGGAACTACAGGTGCTTCTTTATTACACCTAACTAGCGTTAACGTTGAATCGTTATTTAAGTAGAACTAATTGATATTCTGCTTTCGTTCGTAAACATAACATTCTAAACGATGCATTTCACATATTTGCTTGGTCATTCATGAAGTTATTATGAATCATGTATCTTGGGGTTAAAACAAGTAGTTAATGATATTTAGCGTTCTTGTTGTTCACATTTTTATTGATATTGTGAAATGGTTCTTATTTCATACGTTGCTAAATATATTTTTCAATAGCTCTTAAGAGAATGTACGTTACAAAGAAAGATAAGCAGCAAGATAAGAATCATGCAGCAATTAAATTATTCGTATTGATATTTAATTATGACTACTTCACAACGGTAGAGTTTCCATTGCCAACAATTTAGTATCGCAATATATATATGCATTTTGTTTTAATAGGTACAAGTTTAAATGAATGAATGCTGACCATATACATCAATATTCATCAGTCCGATAATTTTGATAACGATATTCTAATTGGACAGATTAGCTCATTTCATGACATTAATAGGGCACATCGTCCATTTCTTCGTTTTGCATGTGACACTCTGCATACTAATATCTATCACAGACGTACAAATTTCACGCGGGAATATTGTCAAAAATAAACAACTAAAAACTCGACTAGAAAATTTATTTTATCTTTTACAAATTACATTTCCTGTGAGTCTTGATTTATAAGTACAATACTATAATGCAGATCAGAGAGAACATATATGACTTATCAATTGGCCAACGAGATAACATTGTTTAGAAGCTGCAGAGTCAAAATTCTTCTCCCATTCCAAACCCTGATCCCCTTTTATTTGCGTACGTTCTAAATTCCTTTTGAAATATTTCAATAATTTAATTAGTCTTTGGACGAGTTATGTCAAATGGTTCCTTTAAGATGATGCAAAAACAAAATAATTGAGAGATTCAAATTTAATGATCCGCTAGTGGGCGTTTGTTGAGCAAGTCTCTTACTACGTAGTTGCCAGCAATTAAGTCGGTAAACATCTTGTTACATACTAGATATAGCGTAATTTACAACTTGAGATTATACCTGAAGAATTCTGTACTCTTTAAATTGGATGATCCTAGTTTCATTACGAAAGAAAAAAAAATGTAATTATCTCATCTCTTAGTAGTAATTTAAATAAATGCCCTTCGACTCAGATATCGTAGAAAATCTAATCTCAATGACTGATAGTCAAGCTAGATTGCGTATCACTATAGAATCAATACACGACTGCCCTAAACCACTTGCAAAATGCGAAGGGCTTATACGAACTGAGCGCGCGCGTGTATTTACACACACGCGTATATAGCTGAATCACGTCTTTATATTTATTCCATATATCCATATATATATAAATATGTACTGTACAGCAATGGTAGATGTTTTTGTCGTTGACTAGCAAGCTGTTGCTTTAAATGCATACCTTTTGCCTTCGTCACGCTCAATGTTTTCTCTATCGATTTTGATAACCAGATTACCTTGTGCATCGCATCACACGATTTAGTTTATTTTTGTGCGTTGGAATGTGAAAATATAACAATTCTTTATGCATGCGAATGAGAAGCTCTTGTGAAATATTCTAAAGTATTATGAAAAGAAAGAAAAGGAACGAATTGATTGGCGACTGACAACAAAATTTTTTTCAAATGTTGCAGGTGTCGGCGCAACTGCAGTTGTCCACGCCGCTTTCTGCATTCCCCGCCAAGAAAAATGTGCGATCAAACGAATCAATCTGGAAAAATGGAACACGAGTATGGACGAGTTATTGGTAAGACAATCTTGACTATTAATTGCTGTTTGTACCGTTAAAAGAAGACATGAAGAATTGGCATTAAGTTCAAAGGTCTTTCGAATCTTACTGACACTTTAAACATTGTGCGACGTATATCTTAAATGCTATTAGATTATTCTCATCATAATTATCATGAAATATGAACGTTAATATCTATTTTTGAATTTTACGCTCTTAGATTATTTGTCGTTCAGAATATCGCTGCTGCTCCTATGAATGAGATTATTTTATATCGCGCACTCAGTTTTACGTTGTAGAAAATATTTTTTTTTTCGATAGCATATCGACGATAGTAAATTACTCATTTTTAAATAATTACTTTTGCTTAGACACACTTGATACGCAATGAAAAAAAAAAAAAGAATTACACCATTCATTAGGCAGTAGATTTGGTTGACTTATAAGCCAAGTAATACATCTGTTTTTTCTAAATGTGATTGCAGAAAGAAATTCAGGCTATGTCATCTTGCAATCACGAAAACGTAGTAACGTACTACACATCCTTCGTGGTGAAAGAAGAGCTCTGGCTCGTCCTAAGATTGCTAGAAGGTGGATCTTTACTCGACATAATCAAACATAAAACCAGAACCACTAATTGCAAGCACGGTGTGTTTGATGAACCTACAATAGCAACGGTACTTCGGGAGGTACTCAAGGGTCTTGAGTATTTTCACAGTAATGGACAAATACACAGGTGTTCTATAATTATTAAGACAGAGACTTCATATTCATGAACATGGACGAAATACTTATATGTCCAAATAGAAATGATTTCCAATACACGTTACACGCGTGAAATCGTAGACACGCAATCGCCCTTCTTAAAGAAATCTCATGAGTGTCTATTCATTTCCATTAGGCTGTTACTCTATTCTTTGTCACTAACATTTTTTATTCAACAGGGACATAAAAGCTGGTAATATCCTGCTGGGAGAGGATGGTACCGTCCAAATCGCTGATTTCGGCGTAAGCGCTTGGTTGGCAACGGGACGAGATCTGAGTAGACAAAAAGTGAGGCACACCTTTGTCGGCACGCCATGTTGGATGGCACCTGAGGTCATGGAGCAGGTGAGAGAGGAAAGTTACGTTACATTTCTTAGCCTGCGAGTGCTGCTACCTATGCTGGTGTTACATTTCCCACTAATGTTCTCAGAAACTGATTAGTATTATTATTATTACTCAGATTAAATGTTAGTATTAACGAAAGTATAATAAGCCCAGTAACATTATTTGCGAATGATACTGCGTAGAACAGTTTGCAGATTGAACAACTTATACTCTGCGAAGCATAGTAAATCAGTACTTTTGGAAGAAAAATCAGCACTAAGAGCTGACGAAGCTGATGATATAATTGTCTTTAATTCTCTATATTTTTTTGCAAAGTGTTTGGAATTGTTTTATGTATGTTCAATGTCGTTCGATTTAATATTTAATATTTGATAAACGAATAACACAGTGTTTATTCGAGCATGAGGTTTTCAAGTCAGTTATTTGGTAGAAGCTCTATAAGATGAATAACAGTATAAGTTTAATGGAGTCTATATTCTAGTACAATATCCTGAGGAAATCATTGTTACTTTGAGATTCTTTAAACAGGATCATGGCTACGACTTCAAAGCCGATATTTGGTCTTTGGGAATTACTGCTATTGAAATGGCAAGTGGTACAGCACCTTACCACAAATATCCACCGATGAAAGTGTTAATGCTGACATTGCAAAATGATCCTCCGAGCTTGGACACGGCTGCAGATGACAAAGATCAGTACAAAGCTTATGGTAAAACGTTTCGCAAGATGATCGTAGACTGTTTGCAAAAGGATCCAACAAAAAGGTATTACATGCTATTTGGTATAAGAAGCATTTATGTACAATTATGCATAGGCGAAAAATTTTGATTAGACGTAAAAATACATGGACATTATTTAAAAAGTGAGTCACTCATATGTATAACTTAAAAGCCTAGTTTGCCTATTTTAACTGAAACAGGGTTAACGTGTTGCGAAATAATATGACGGCGGTTCTGATTAGCACGTTTTATATTTGGTTTACGAATTTACATACGCATTAACATGACGGCATATGCTTTTTATTTTTCAGACCGACAGCTACGGAACTGTTGAAACATCCTTTCTTCAAAAAGGCTAAGGATAAGAAGTACTTGCAGCAAACTCTGGTTGCCATCGGACCCAGCCTCGAGACTCGAGTACAAAAAGTATGTTTGCTAATTCGTGAATACTTGACCTTAATTAACGTCGTAATTTAAAATCTTGATTCGCGTCGGTTAAAATTAAAGCGTGTTACGAAATGTATCGAAAGTATGTCAGGAGAACTTCTCGACAAGAAATGGAGGTAACGATAAATTCAATGTATTTATTTATATTTTACTTAACTGCAAATGGATATATGCGCAATACGTCATAAGAGCAGAATTAGGCTCTGGTTTAATTGCTCAAGAAAAATATTAAAGTGACATGTTATGTTTGGAAACAGCTTACGTTTGTGGATCCCGTCCAAGACTTACGCTACATGCCAATTAATTTTCTTGGCAGGCATCAAAAAGACAACCTGGCACATCCGGCCGTTTGCACAGGACAGTGACGGGTGAGTGGGTGTGGTCATCAGAAGAAGAAGATAGTGGTGCTTCGAGTGGCGAAGAGGGTAAAGAGACTCTTCCGGTTAATACTATCGATAATGGAAGCAGCGACGAGGAGGTTCCTGAACCTGAAGAATATTATGGTCAGGTTAAGTCTGCGCAAAGTCGTGTCGCCATAGTAGCCGCAGAAGAAAACGTTCCCATCAATCTGGTACTCAGATTGCGGTAAGTTAAATATGAAAAATTTCTACTCTCATTATTTTTGGCAGACCAATAGTTTCCACTTCCTGAAGAATCCTATCGCTGCTCAATACTCCTTTCCATTACAGACGTCCAGATATACAATTCAGCGTTGAGGAATCCTCCGAGTACGAATCTTTTTATAACCCTACATACTTTTCTTCCTTATTTCGTAGTCCACTTTTGAAATGTAAATCGAATCCTTTTTGTCTTATATAAATTATAAGATGAATTACAGCATCGATTGATTGTTCTTCCTTTGTTTCGCAGCAATCAGAAACGTGAACTTAACGATATTCGATTCGAATTCGCGGTGGGTGTCGATTCCGTGGAGGGAATCGCTGCTGAACTCGTAGGAGCGGGTCTTGTTGATGCAAGAGACATTGTTGTAATTGCAGCAAATTTACAAAAACTTATTGACAGTGCCGGCCAGTTACGGACAGTCACATTTTCCCTGGTAAGTGGAATAATATTTTTGATCTTTAATACCCATTCAATGGGCATGCTACATTCATCGCGAAGTTGCAAAATTAATATAAGTTTATTATTCGTTTTGATATCTTTTGAGAAATTTTACGAATCCAATGTCCTTTCAAGGTCGAGGCTACAAGGCAATGAATTTCTGTTTCAGAATTCTGGATATGCTGCCAACGAGGTACCGGATGACAAGGCGTTAATCGGATTTGCTCAGATCTCTATAACCGATTAAATATTTCGCAAGTGTTCTGAAATCTCAGGATAACGTTCTTAATCAATGCTATTTGCGGAAAAACGTAAAATTATCGGAAGCTTTAATTTTAGTGTCATGATAATAATGGCGAGTACGATATCAATATCGAAGAATAGCCATCGTGGCCAGGTGGAAAGTAGAATTTATTTGAAACAATCAGAGAAGAAAGACAGCTTCGAGAATTAAGTCACGCGGCGTTGCGTACAGCTTTCCGTATTTCCTTTTCTTTTGGTGTTCTGTTCATGAGCCGCCACGAAATCTTCATTGAAAAACGTAAAGCAATCCAAAACTCACGTTTTTCTATATTCCGTTATTCACGGAGCGCTCAGAAGCTAATCTAATCTAGCCATTGCCAGAGGTATGACTATGAACTGTTGTATGCAGATATACGAAAAAAAATCTGAAACATTTAGATTATCATCTTGTACTGGCTTAAGTCGTTTAGACATACATTAAGGTATAACGATCGTAGCTTCATATAATCAATTTGTAACGTTCGTGTTATGTTATGTTAATTTATGTAAATATTAGTGATTTAGTGAAACATTAAGCTTCTTTTTGAAGATTGAAGGGTCGAGAGAAGGGAAAGCGAAGAAAAATCTTAACGAAACTAATTTTCGAATTGATTGAACGAAAGAATGTTAATTTCTGATAAAGATGCATCGAGCATCTTATTTACTTATTTGAGATATACCTGGTTTGCTTTACGTGCCGGATATTCTGTCGAATAAGTTAGGTACATTATATATATGGGGTCTTATAAAGTCACCAGTTTTCGTGGTACAAAATACAAATTACTGAAATATATCTTTCGTGCTTCGTACCTTAGGACATAGGAGACACAAGAGTACTAAAATTGTTTTGTACTTAATCAAATAGAATTATAATAGTGTAACCATATTTTCATGGCTTTTAGATGTAGTTGTTCTAGAACTTTAACTTTCCACTCGCCTTGCAATCAATTTTAGGAAGTAAAAATAACGAGTGCTACTGTGGGATCACTAATCGATGGAGAAACACACAGAACCAAGAATTATTATCAAACTCAATAAGTCAATACTAGAGTATTTGTACTGTTGCGTGTCGTGACAATATGTCTCTTCGCTTCAATAACAAGTGTTCAGTAGTACCAATCGAATTGGATTCACATGGAGATAAATTCACCGGGTTAAATTTATTTTCACAATATTCTCGTAATGCGAGTCAATGATTCGCGTATCACTTACTATAATAGGCAATTGCCTGCACAGTGTACGCTAAATGACCCTAAATTGAATGAGTTCATTCAGAAAGGCTTACAGCTTATTAGTTTAATACAACAGTCGATGCAGCATAGCAACAATTATATTATAAACAATAGAGATACTAATTTTCTTTTTGCTCTACGTCTACACTGATTCTTTCTTTTTGTATGCATTCAATAAGCAGCCAAGTGAAAATTTATTAGATGGATCATTCATTTACGAATTTATTTGTAAATACCGTTTGCGTTTTGAACTTCGAAAACCAGAGGAACAGTCTCTCGATTTAATGAATAAACGCTAGATGAACGTCCTATCGTGCTTCGATTATTGCTGAATGCCCTCCGTGGTATTGCAAAGTGCATTGAAAGATAAACTCAAATGATAATAATAATTGTCTTAATAGTCCAACTAGCTGTAAAGGATTTAGCTAGTTATATCTGAGATGGCACTATCCTGTAGTACGTAGATTTCCTAAACTAGACATTTTTTAATACTTGAACCAAATTTTTACCATTCATTTTAGTCTGATTACGTCACGATAATGTATGTGCCTTATCCTGATACAATATCGGCGTTCCCTTACCACTCTAGATATCGATTTCTCGTTCAATTTCAATCGCAAGGGACTCGCTGATGTCCCTAATCAATAATGAGAATAAAAAAGGAATAAAAAAAAAAGTAATTCAAGAAGATACGATTATCATATGAAATAACATCACTAGTGCCGTGCGATTAAAGTGCGCGTTCCACCTAGGTGTTATCTATGTACCGAAAACATAATTTATTTGTATTAATATCAAACAATATTTAGCAAGAACGTTATTGTGCTTTATTCCATAACATTGCGATGGCCAACTTAAGATTTTAGCGATTACGTATATAAAGAATATATGATTTGGCAACAAACGGAAGTGCACGACTTACTTAATTTTTATTTCAATTCTATTATGTAGCGAGACATATATATACATAGTTCTATTTATATATATAATATATATATATCGCGCGAGCAAGCGGAAAGCCTTGCTTTTATTATCAATCAATATTATTGCAATAAAGCGTTACTCTTTGTATATTATACGCTCGATTTTTATAAACGGACGCGATTTCACGTCGGAAACGTTTTTTCGTATTTTCTCGGGTATTACACTGCGTCTGGATAAATAATTCCTTGCCTCTCATTCCCCTTGTACATTTATCGCAAATGATAGTAAATTTTCGAGGGATTGTGTGTGAATAGAAAAAAAAATTATTGGAATTATAAGTCGCGTAGATAAACTGACATTTTCTTACGATTATTCGATTGATCTTTGCTTGAGATTATTTTACGGTTAATAAAGTATTTGTTTTGAGGTTTTATACAAGCAATAGAGCTTATTTTATTGACTGACAATGTTATATTATTACTTGCAATAGAAAGGCCAATGTCTGTCAACTGTCAAGGCCAACTCCATGGAGAACAGTAATGAATTTAACTATTTGAACTTGCAACGTTTAGCAGTAGTGCAATTTCGTACGCTCCTTATGAGTTTGCGAAATGGGATGTAGGTAAGTGTTTGGGGCTGGCGTTTTTAAGAATTTAGTCAACACAGGATTATATGATAAAATAAATTAATAAGGCTTTATTGAATTACCGATGAAAGGTACAACAATTTGAGATATATCAATGATAATCGTCAAGTGTAATGTCGGTATTGTAGGAAAGGATTGTCAGGGGTGCGTCCTATATTTTTTCTTATCTATTCCTTTGGCACTCTGCCCTATCCTTGTGGAGTGGAGATATGCCTGGCTCTAGCAAGGTAGCCCTAGTCGCGCTCTGCCTGTTGGCTATGGCTTTAAGTGCAAATTGGCTAATCACAGCGACGATAATAAATCAAAAACAAAATGGCGTCAACTGAATTTTCTGAGGAAGATCGCTGTGCTGGCCTCAGAACTTGGACAAAATTTCTTTACGTACGATGCTCGATGAAATAGCATGGGCTGGTATATCAGAGATTTCGACAAAATTTTCAATTTTGCACATTTTTGGGATTCTGACGACTTGACTTTATTAACGTGCTTTATCCTTTCGGATTTAAGTCGCACTTACTCTCGTTCTGAATACTTTTTCTTTGAATGAATTAAATTGATTTGAAACGTATCATTTAACTGATTGAAATGATAAATTAATTAGCGAGAAGCGCTAATCATCTATCAGAATTTATTTATATTATTTTCAGCTAATTAACTTTCGAGAGAGATTTTTTTCTCTATCGGCTGTTGTTGACACTATTGGCCTGTCCTTGTTGTTTTATTTCTACTAGTGCGCTCTCAGTATGGAAGTACTGAGAGACTGGCCAATTTGTACCGTTAACAAATCTTGTAGGAACTCAAGGATTTCTTGAATTTTTTTTTGTTCTAGTTCTTGTTAATCATGGATATGAAATAGTGGGAAATTAAATGTAATTAAGTACATCTGTTTGTCAGTTTTTAATGCACGTTAGGAAAACTATATAGTACAGGTATATATATTTATTTAGTTTTCTTAAAAGCTAATAATTCTCTAAAAATGTTCCGCTCATTTATATTGATGGGTAAGTATGTCGAGTGACTTCAAATTTTATATTAATAAATAATTAACGTGAAAAAATTGAGGTTCATGATTGATTAGTGTAATTAAATTTTTATCATTTATGAACAGTGTAAATGTATTCAATAGCACCGATATAAATTCGTCAGATATACAAAATTAATCCAAGCCAGAGGAGATTATCATATATAAATTACATGTGAAAGATACTCGTAACAGGGTCTAGATGAAACTAGATATGAACTTTATATGTTTGATCAATGTCACGTAAATTTATTAGTATTCGAATTCACATTTTGAGGTTATAGTACTTGATTATAATGATTATACGTAATCAGATGAAAGATTTTTCTTTATCTGATCAGATCTAAAATTTTACAAGGATTTATCATGAATATCTAAATTTTATACAAATAATATTCAAAATGTACTTTTGTATAATTTTTAATGTGGTCAGATAGAGACAAATGTAGGATTTGATTATATACTTTATGATTTTCTATATTCATTATATTTTATCTGGACACGTAAGAAGAGACTTTCGAAAGTCTGTTTTATCCATGAAAAAAGTCAGACGTACATCTGTAAAGTATTACAGATTAGTATGTGACTAGTTCAAAGGGCAAAGAGGTTATTATTCGTAAACGATACATCAATTTTGATGTGCCGTTATAGAGAGTTCAAAAAATCATACATAAATGAACATTCTCTGATAATAAAGCCTTTGAATAAGCAAAGAATTACAGCATGATTTTCCACATGGGTTATAAAATGTCGCCCAGGCAAAAAAAAAGACACGAATTTATTCAGCCATGTTGAGATTCAGAAAAAATTATTACACAGAATCATATAAAATTTTATACAATTAAATTCAAACTGCGTATCTTTTATCAGATGTTACATTTTATAAAAAATACACTACGAAAATGTAAATTCTATACAAATCATATTTCATATACAATTTTTAACTCCCCCCCTCCCTACTCGCGCGAATAAAACTATTTTTTGGTTATATTATTTATACAGAATTTGCATTTTCATGGTAAATTCTTGTAAAGTTTTAGTTCCTATGAAACATAATCAAGACAGAGACCAAATTTTGATCTAAAATCATATTCTCCCTAAATATTCTAGTATTTCATCATAGCGCACAATACATATTAATAACTAACGTACTGAATTCTCATTACAATTACATATACTTTTATCATGGTCATTGAACTTGACCAGTGGCGATGTTTGTATTTTACTTGAATTTTCCAGGAGGACAGGACAGGTATGTTACGATGATTTTCACAAATATTATCCTTATTTGATATACATATATCCACTGCATACTGTTACACTGTTTGTAGTTTTATATCACAGTTTTATAGGTTAGGAGCAACAGTCAGCATGGTCGAGTACGCGCAGTTCGCGCAGCTACACTCAACAGTCAGTATCTGCTTTTGAACGTCGACCTCGACTTATACTGTATGTTTGTAGCAGAAGAATAGAATATTATAGGAAGACGCCGTAACGGTTGGACGTTTCTATCGGGCGCTGTGATCGAAAGGAACTGACTACGATATCGCAAACATCTTGTAAGTAAGTTTGTTACGTTTTTTTGTAACATAAACGAAGGAACAAGATGAATAGAACTTTGTATATTAGTTTTGTGTTATATAGTGTCTTGAATGACCTTCAAGATGGTGCAATTGAATATTTTTGGGAGTTTCTAATAATTTTTTTTTTTTATTACATTATTAGATGCCGCTGTAGAAATTTAATAGGGAATTAATTTTATGGTTATTAACATAAATAGCAATCCTCTAATGGATGTTTAGTACATGTATTTGAGTTACTGATCACTATTACTTTCAATATTTTTTTTTATGGGTTTTTTTCTGTACAAATTTTTTTCCCTCCGCACAGGAGTTACATTGAAGCATTCCTTTTAGTTTTTCTGAACTGTTCTTTGAGAAATTAGGAATGGTATCAAAAAGTATGAAAAAATGAGTAAAATTGTTATAGATCTGTTTACTCATCAGAAAAATATATACAGTCAGCAGAGCCGCTCTTGTGCATACTAAAAAGAAATATACGTGTATGAAATTTATTAAAATGGTTAGACTATTTTAATATTAGACAAAATTGTACTCTTATCCGTAATTTTATAGCGTATCTTATTATTTTGAGTGGCTGCATTACATACGGTCTTATAATGATTACAG
Organism: Calameuta haemorrhoidalis; assembly: GCA_031763665.1. Taxonomy (NCBI): domain Eukaryota; kingdom Metazoa; phylum Arthropoda; class Insecta; order Hymenoptera; family Cephidae; genus Calameuta; species Calameuta haemorrhoidalis. The sequence continues at coordinate 264,195 of JARPRH010000495.1, read as the reverse complement.
GCAATAAAATCTACTAGAGCTCATGATAACGCAAGATTATACTCGCCGTAAGATTATATACGTTGTGAATTTTGAATTAGCACACTTAATAATGGGCCATATATACACAATAGCGTGCTCCTCTTAAGAGTTTAGTAAATACTCGATATGCTTTTAGTATTTAAAATATTGTAATACCTTCTATCCCGTCCCGCCACAAAGTACAGTTTAGACTAAAAGTTAAAATAATTCGAAAAGTTAAGGCTTCGACCTGAGGAATATTAATTTTTTTTACTTTCTTTTCTAGATCTTTCAAATGGCAAATACCGCTACCTTGGGATGGGTCGATTATTTGGTAATAGCACTGATGCTTTGCGTAAGCTCGGGCATCGGTTTATATTACAGACTAACTGGCGGTCGTCAACGGACATATGAGGTAATTAGAAAACGTATGCCTTCATTGATTAAAATGATCCTCGCAATACAGAGCTATGAAGTATAATATCTAATACTAAACTTGGATTGATTAAAATGATCCTCGCAATACAGAGCTATGAAGTATAATGTCTAATACTAAACTTGGACTTATACTGATCCTCGCGTTACATTAAAAAATAAGAATTACACCGCGTTAAACTAAGATAAGTGGCTATAACAATAAAGTAATCTCGCCGAAGGTAGTAAATACGAACACTGTCTTCTAGTATTTAGAGATGCATTTTTTTTTATTAGAGTATATTGGTTTTATCTAATTCAGTAATAAAGTCCGTAAGCAGACAGTGACGTCATACGGGATAACTACGTAATTCAAATTTAATATATACACTACATGTCTTTTTTCAAATAATTTCTTACAGGAATATTTCAATGCCAATAGGTCAATGAGTATAGTACCTGTGGGCATCGCTCTGATGGTTTCATTTATGTCGGCGATCACGCTACTGGGTGTTTCAGCCGAAAATTATACCTATGGCACTCAGTTTGTCGTAGTAAATCTTTCCTACCTCGTAGGAACTCCTATAGTCTGTTACGGATTCTTTCCAGTATTTTATAAGCTTCAAGCGACTAGCGCTTACGAGGTCAGTATACTTAATATATTAATTGTATAATTTTTATACGTAACTCATGGGTACTGTTTGATTTGATTTCAGTATTTAGAAAAAAGATTTGGAGTCGGCGCCAGATTAACCGCCAGCTTCATATACTCGATTCAAATACTTTTGTACTCAGGCGTTGTACTTTATGCACCGGCCTTGGCTTTGGAAGCCACTACAGGTCTTTCCAAAACTGGAAGTATTATTATTATTGGCCTGGTTTGCGCTTTCTATTCGAGTGTCGGTGGTATCAAAGCGGTACTGATAACCGACGTCTTTCAAGGTGGACTCATGTTCGTCGCCTTATTCGTCATCATTGGCGTCGCTGCTAATGCCGTTGGTGGTTTAGGCGAAATTTGGAGAATTGCCTACGAGGGTGGTCGAATTCAATTCGACAGGTAATTCTAAATTTTGTATATAAAATTCATAAGAGGGACATTTTAAAGTCGTTTTTGACTGGTTACATTTCATGTTGATTTTTATTCAATATTATTTTGGATTTCAGTGTTTCTATCGATCCGACCGTAAGACACACTTGGTGGGGTCAAATGATTGGTGGAATCGTCACATATTTATCGCTTTATGGCGTTAACCAAGTTCAGGTGCAACGTATGTTAACAGTGAGGCAGGTTTACGATGCTTTGTTAATTTTCATCACGTAGAACGATGCTTGTCCTACACTTTTGAAATTCCTAATGGATCACGTAATCTTTCAGGAATCTAAAATCGGCTCAGATTGCCATGTGGCTAAGCTGGCCAATTCTAGCGTTACTATCCATTTGTACCTGCTTTTCCGGATTGGCCATTTATAGTAAATATTATAATTGCGATCCGTTTAGCGAAGGGAGGATCAGCTCTACCGACATGTTGATGCCGCTTTACGTTATGGATACGATGTCACATATTCCTGGACTACCTGGCTTATTCGTTGCAGGTAATACTCTGGTATCCGTAACGCAAGGTTATTCATGAATGTCATATCATTTAAGCATTCTACTTTATCTGTTCTCATTTTTTGTTTCTCTGAGGTATCTTTAGTGCCGGACTCAGTACCATATCAGCTGGACTCAATTCACTGTCAGCGGTTACATTAGAAGACTATATAAAGCCATTATATAAAAAATGCGTTGGTTATGACTTTCCGTTATCCAAATCTATACTCCTTGGGAAGTTGTTGGCTTTCCTCTTTGGATTAGCTTGCATCGCCGTGGCTTTTTTGGCACAGTATTTGGGCGGTATTCTTCAAGTAAAACATTTTATTTCCATCGAATATAATTTTATTGCCAATCGATACATCTCTTTTATTTTAGGGTACGTTAACTATTTTTGGAGTTGTTGGTGGTCCACTTTTGGGTATGTTCACCTTGGGTATGGTCAGTCAAACAGCAACGCAACGTGGAACCGTTACAGGTTGCTTGGTAGCACTTGCATTTTCATTATGGATTGCTTTTGGGCAACCCAGACCAGCAGCACCAAAATTACCGGTAACTACGGATGGCTGTAATGCTACCGTAAGTGGGAATCAGACATTCAGTGCAATGCAACACGCCACCTTATATTCAAAAGCGGAGTAAGTTTTTGCTTTAAAGAATTTTCATCTGATGTTAATCCTAATCGATTACTTATTATGATTTCAGGAGCACAGATGACTCCTCCTATTTCTATCTTTATCGACTATCGTACATCTGGTACAGTGCCATTGGATTTTTAATAACTGTCGTAGTTGGATTACTTGTCAGTAATTTGGCTCGAATCATTTTCAAAGAGGAAAAGGAAAAATTGAATCCAGATTTATTTTTCACAATCATTGGCAATCGTATGCGAAGTAAAGAAAAACCCGTATACGAGGACAATGGATTGTCGATCGTAGATCTTGAAGTACAAAAGAACTTAACGTTTAATGGTAGAGAGCGGCAGGATAGAGAAAAGGGAAATGATAATACCAGTTTTTAGCGGTTATGGTGTTTATGTAGCGTATGGTTGATCATATGACGTATTAGATTTGGATATTTTGTATGTAGAATTTAACGAGATGCTCATTCTTTAATTTATCAAACTAAACGGTAGCGGGTTTTACAATTGGTATTATTTGCCGGGATTCTTAGTACATTAATTAAGGAACCAGCACGCACGCGTTCGCCATTCTGTCATTACTATAAAAAAAGATATCTGGACGTTGCAATGAATACTGTAAAAACGGTCGTACGTTTCGCAAGGTCCGAATTCAGAATTAAATTTCGCTCATCAGTACAGAAGGGTTCAAGACTATCTCGTAATGAATTTTAGTATAATGTTTTATCACTTATCGTACAAACAATTTAACCGAGTACTTACAATTAGTTACTATATATACGTGAACAATAAAAATTTGAATTTTATGCAAAATCCACAGATTAACGGTGGATTTTATTTTGGTACAGATACTATACATAATAAATCTATATTTCTTGAAATAATTCAACGATATTTCCCCTCGCCTCAATATATAAACAAAAATTATCGCATGATAAGTGCAAATAGCGATCACAGAAGTTTTGAAAACTCCAAAACAAAGTGAACAATAATTGTATGAAGTGTCGAAGTAACGTAGCAGTAAAATTTCAACAAAATCAGTACAGTACCTGAAAATTCCAAAAGAGACAAATTTCAAAATATTATTGTTTAAGGCATTCGCACTGTATTGCCATTCCACTGGTATGAC
>JARPRH010000495.1:227214-243297 GCA_031763665.1 Calameuta haemorrhoidalis | reverse complement strand
AATTATTAAATTGGGTCAACTGTATCACATTATATTTATATATAGTAAATAGTGAATTCCTAAAGGCGGATTTTCATCGTTACCACACATCGTGCTAGTCAAATACGAATACGTCATTTATTGACGTTAATAAATCGATCATAATTCAAGATAGACCATAAAGGTTAAATATGGGGCTTATGTAATACTAGCGAGAAATTTAGCCTTTAACTACACTCGTGCGTTCTCAAAGACCTCATCAATTTTATGTTTAACCCTCTTATCGAATTTGTCTCTACGTAAATTTTCAACGAATTAAAAAAAAACTTTTTAGATAACTATTACTTGATACCCTGTCAAGAGGAGAGCGATGTAAGACTAAATTTGAACTATTCTATTCGTTGTAATGGCCTCACAATTCAGTTCCACAGATTGAGGTCTCACAGACTCCCTATTGTATAGTATGTTTCTAAGGTCAGACTTGTGCAGTTAAGGGTTAAAGTGGAACATCCCAACCGTAACCTTTGATCCGTCTTGCGATTTCCATCGCATGCAGTAAACAGCGCGACGACCTTCTTCGACGTAAATACTTAGCAGGATCCCAAGGTAATACTTCGTCAACTTCCGTACAAAATCGACTGGAATATACATTGATAATAGTGGAGACATTGTACAGAAATCTTCAGTAATATCCATCGACTGTGAAATGCACGCAAATTTGAGCAAACAGTCAAACGACGTGTATTGTATTTCCTAAAATTTTTGAGTTTTTGGTTTTACCTTCTCGAATATGTTCGAGGTGATATACATATCATACAGAAATTAGCGAGGGGAGCTCCGAGCTTATAATAAAAATTGAGTGACAGACTGGCAAATGTGATTTTCATGAATTTTAACGAACGTCATATAACCGTGGAATATGTATACGAGTCCACAATCATCGATGCCAATCAAATGTCAAATAATAAAATTCAAACTAGTTTGTCAATCGATGTATCAATATCGTAGACAATATTTATCGATCTTATATAGATTGTAAAAAGAAGAAGATCGAGATCTAAGAAATCGTATAATAGGAATCGCTATTATTCTAATTGTAAGAGGGATGGATTCCTGTGTATTTCTGTGAATAATCAGTTAGCCCTGACAATAATTTCACATGGTATGTTCATGATTTTATATCTGTTCGAGTTTAAGAAATATTGACCTTCGATAATAAAACGAAACGTGAGAAGTCGCGTTGCATATTTTAATGAAAACAATTTTCATATTATAAAGCCTAGTTTAAAAATATTTTATCAGAATGCACGTAGCATTGCCACGACAGAAATTTCGAGCGTAAAATTTCTTTAACTCACTCGTAGTGTCGACTCCGTTCTCCAGAGGGCACCTTTGCCTGGCTGTGGTTGATGCTTTAGTAGGCGGCCAACAGAGAATAGAGTCCCATGCCCAGCTGCACCACAGTTCTGAAATCCAAAGTGAAAAACAAATAAAGAAAAGCAAATCGATGAATCAATCATTTTAAGGGATTATAACTCCTTTTTCAGTGTCAAGGTATTATATAATGCGCAGAATACGAAGTGCAGGTATCAGATGAGAAATTGGAAAGAAATGAAACTGAAAAGGACTCGAAAGGATAAATCGATGAGGACTTCGACTTTCGTCCATTCCTACAAAAACCCTTTAACGAATCGTTTTACGTGTAAGGATTACATTGAATTCATTGCTCAAAGTATACAGCATTGCTCGTGAAATAGTTCTTGGAAAATTATTACATCATCACACGCAAATGCAATCCCCATATAAATTCACGAACTCCATGTATTTCCTACGTTTGAAAATGGTACACAGAATTTCAGGGATTTACTATCTGACGAGGATTTTCGAATTTGAAATTCTAATGCAACTTGTATATTGTTTTCAAGTGTTAATATGTATATTTATACAGGGTGATTCACGGGAACTCACGAATTCGAGCAATGATGATTGTGATTGGTTACTGATCAACATCATCGAACAATGATAATAAAAATCGAGTTGAACCAAGTGAAAAAAAAATGCAAATTTTAAGAAATATTATTGTTCGATAAGCTTGATCATTACTTAAGCTGTAAAGCCCGAATCTGTAACTTCTCGTGAATCACTCGGTATATCTTACCTCCGTCAGGTGCGATAAAGTGTCGGTAACGAAGATCGCAGAGAACTAAAGTATTGTTGCCGCTTCCATTTTGAAAATCCATATTTAAAGATCCAGCTGCCATTCGTTTTTCGTCTCGTGAATCGGCGTCTCGTCGGATTTACAATAACCTGTCACGATTACGTAACGCTGTCTCCTTGTTGGAGACTGTTACCAACTTTGAAAATTCCTCATTATCGTTTCTTCTACTGTCGATTATTACTGAATTAAACGTGAAGTACATTATGCGGTGTTAAAACTACGAGTTATCTCTCACTTTGGAATTTTGTCAATTGATAGGAAACAATGTAAAGAATCTTTTAAATCCTTTATAAAAAAATCGTCTGGCATCCCCCTTCACTCGACTTGGTTGAATATTTTCTTATACACTCATTTGTAAGAATTCTTCTGTCCTTAGTAATATCAGAATATTGTATTACAATTGATCTTCATCGTTGGCACATGTGACTCCACAGCATTGTAAAAGAGACACGAAATCTGAAACACACAGCAAAATTCGAGATATTGAAAGAAGAAAGTAGAATTTTCGAAATTGGACATAACAAAAAAAGAAAAAGTGGCCAATAGCTGCATCCGACAAACGATGCAATTATTTCACGTTACAATGTCGTAAGGTGATTAAAAAATAAAAAGTCAATTTTTTCATATTTTAAAAAATCACCAATAAAATTTCCATTCCACCAGCTATATGAATCAACCCAATAATATTCGTGTTTGCAGTCAGCTTCGAGACGTTGGTGTAAAATAACCAAAAGATGTTAATAATATTAATTAACAGGGACATCTTAATTCATTATGAACGTGTTAAAAACCGAGGACCCATATCATGTGCTTATACAGGGTTATTCAGTAGAAAGGCACCACCTGAAGTTAGCACGCCTATTTGAGTCTTATGGTAAAACCATGTTCAGGTGGTGCGTTTGAGCTGAGTAACCTGGTATATTTCAATTAACGAGCTATTGTGACCCGTTTCGACATTATCTAGCAAAGCGTGTAATTTGCATCGGCTAATTTCTCAATGCACATAACAGAATTTCAATCCACGCCAGTTACGGACAATCATGACAATCGAGATTCACCGCATTGCATGTACACGGAAGACGTTGAAGTTGCCTCTAAGAGTGAAGTGTAACGACGAGTGAACAAAGAGAAAGCAAGAAAAGTGGAAAAGAGCTGAGCATACGCTACGCGAAGGGACGTATAGATGTTCAGTGAAATTGCTGAGTGTTCAACGCTCAAGCACTTATTCCGCACTGCGTTAAGGGTCTAAGACTTTTTTTTTCAAGGATCATTCGCGACGAGCTAACGAGTACGTACTTAAGGTACCTTACTCTTATATTTATGACTCTTAAGAGAAAGAGAGAGAGCGACAAGCCAATAGCAATGCAAAGGACAACCCTTGGTAACACATCAGACCCTTCTATTTTGACCAAAAGTTTCTCAAGTAGGATAACCTGAATAACCTCACTCTGATATATCGAGTGTGTGTCCTTCGTCGTACCGTGAATTATATTACAGTTTTTTTCCTGTAAGTTTCATCCTACAGCGTAAGTCAAAGATCAAATCAGTAAACGAGGAAGACTAACTTCGTGGCAGCTGTAGAAAATCAAAAGTGAGAATTGACTTATTGGAATAGGAGTGATTGAGAGACAAGATTTACATAACTCAAGATCGACTTAAAATCGTGTATAAGATTCAAGAGCCTAGATACCTTTTGTTGATGTCTTGTTCTCGCTACCTAAAGCTTCTGCACTTTATAAAAAGTGCAGATTTTCATTGGTTACTTAAAAATATCATCAGCTTAATCTGAATTTTGAATAGTAATGTAGTAGGATTGGCAATTCTCGTAGAATTAACCTATAAATTGTACTGTAAAAAAAAAGCCCCCATCCTGCGGACGGGGCTTTAGAGAATGAAGATTCAAATTCAAGAAACGAAGTGCAACTAAGTTGATGTTACGAAATTTCAACAAGCATTGAATTCCACAAAATTTTTGTGTTCGTTCCTGGTGGAAATTTGGCTGGGAAAAAAACTAGCAGAAAGGATATAGGAGTATTGGATACCTGCCAACATGTCTGTAGCTATTCGAATCCTGTTTACTTTACTTCCACTCGCCACGTATGCAGATCCACGGCCTATAGACTGGATAGAAACTCTAATGCTCCTCGTACCTTCGTGCTGGATTAAACTACAAATGACGCAATAGTTTTCTCGTGATCGTTTTTAAATTGGAAGAGCAATCCGTTATGAAATTTTTCAAAAATTCATGAAACAGCAAACAAACCTCCTCGTGCTACTTGTGCCAAGTATCGTTCACCCTAAAAACAGAAATGAAAAAATTTCACTGCTTATCAGGAAGCATCAACAACATTTTTACCACGGTAAGAACGTAGTTTGGTATCTCAGAAGCTAACAAAAAAATATCACATACATCTTCCAGCAAGTAGAAATACTGCTTGTACGCAATATGTCATAGAAAATGGATATTAAAAGACATTTTTGGAAAACCTTTATTCGTTCCATCAAAGAAAAAGGAAACTTAATGCTTTACATTTCGCTTTATTGATGTCAATTTTCATATATGGTGACGTTTCAAGGCTATAACGCAATGTAAAGCGCGACACATACCTACTCTATATAGATATACAGAATGTTATTGAAATTGTGCAGTTTAGCCTGACCACTGATTTCAACATATCACACTTCGTGATAACGTTAATCGGAGTGTCAGACTGTCAGGTTTCAAAATACGAAGCAGAAAAATGTATGAAAAATTTAATTAATTATTATGAAATATCTATTAAACCTGTGAATAATTATGTGTAATTATATTCGCTTATTACAAATACGTATTACTGTATAGTACAACAACACCTTTTAACCCCAAGTACGCAGTTTCCACATACTTGAATATATTAATGATCTATTAGTGTGGCGCGCAAGTACAGTCTACGATGAAAATAATTTTAAGCGTCAAAGTCCTGAAAGCCTTCAGACTATTCTCTAATAGTCCATTCCATAAATTTATACGAATTTGCAATGCATACCTGCTTTCCGTAGATCTTGAGCGCCTCTAATAACTTTCGATGACCAGCAGCGTGGGAACTTTTGAACTGTGTCGAGAATTTCGTCAAAGTTGGATAAATCGATACTGCGAGTAATATCCGTTTAATAGGTTACATACGCCAATAGGGCATGAATAACTTCGATATACAAGTATACAGTAGGAAATTGTACGCGAACTGTATAATTCTCCTAATTTCCAGTAAATATTATTAACCGTACGCGGCAGCCATTGCTCGAACCGAATCGAAGTTCTTAACTCAAACGGATATAGAGGTAATTCCAATTTTGGAAAATATTCCGGAAGTAGAAGGCATCTCTCCAACTTGTGATTTTCATAAGTTTTACATACAAAACTTGGAATATTATATTCCTCCAGAGATCCACGTGACGCTAGTTTTATTTGCCCTGACAACAAACTTCTCCTATTTACCAAGTGAACTTTTACGTATGGGGACTTTTTATTTTTTTTAACTACTCCTTTAATCAGTTTTTTCCGAAAAGACTTACAGCTTGAGTGTTTAGTGGACAATTAGAACATAAAACAGGTCACCTCCCATGTCTTCTATTTTCAACGAGATTCAGCTTGCTGCATTTCGGTATTAGATCTGCACAAATATACTTGTTTGATATCAAGGGAACATCTTGTGGAAATGAAACAAGTCATTCGTTTCTATTACAATCGATACTTTAAAATAGATGAGAAAGAAAGTTTTTTTTATTTAAAATTTTATGTCTACCTTGATTACGCTGTTTGTGAGATAGCTCTTTGTTATCTTTGCCTTTTTCTTGGCAGACTGATTGATACGATTGCCTTTATCGTTCGACTCTTCTGGGAATCCCCGAAGACAAGTACAAGTATCTACGCTTTACCTCTGGAATAGTTTTATTTAAGGCTTGCGCCGCAGGTTTTGCAGTGAAATGGGACAATCGATAGTGGCGCCGAGATACAAGGACAACTTTTTTGTAGGTTAAAATTACGTTGCACGCATTAACTAAGCGGCTTATTATCAAAGGAGCTAGTTTGCATGAAAAAAACATTTAATACTCTCTTTAAAATTGTGCTATCGTGAAAAAACATTTTCTGTTAAAATATCGTATAATCATAGGTCAATTACCACATACGTATATTGAAAATAAGTGATGGTCATAAAAATAAAGAGTCCCAGGCAGAATCCCAGAATCTCGAATAAAAATCCCAACCAGAAATTAAAGTATAAATGGAAAAAATTTATTTACTTTTTGGTGAATTCATTAAATAAGAATCATAACCGCAGTGAATTCCATATCGTGCTCCCTTAATGGATTTAATGCCAACGACATATTTCCACGTTAAAAATAAAAGTTCAATTTTAGCAATTCGACAGATTTCTCCTTTACCTTTTTTCCCTCCCCCCATGAAATATTCCAAATCTATTGGATATCAGCCAGAAAGTTAAAAGATTGACTATCCACCGTGCAGAGTATCGTATCGATTCAGCGGCTACTCGGTAGATTGTTCAGTATCAAATAGCATCTGAAATTTTCTAGATTAGTGCTAAGATGCATTAATGCATCAGATGCAACAATTGCAATAAAATTTTGTCTTGACTTGGTAGTAGAATTCAAAAGATTTTCAGTACTTTGCTTTGTAGGTTACGTCAATCATGCCTATTGGACAAGATACCTATATGTGAACTTTAATGGGATCTGTGGTTCCACGTGACCCACAATTAGTTACGGTACAAACGTTACACGTTACCCGGTGTCATCCCTTGGGCTTCCATTCTCACTTCTGTGCAGATGCATGTGCATACAAACCCGTGTCCCATGTGCACAGCGTTCGGTAATTGCATGCACGTGTTACGCGATTCTCATAACCTATGTGCTTGACGCACAAGGATCTCAGTATTTTATAAGTGAATGGCATTCGCAAACGTGACTGTTGCACGCGTGCTTGATACTTATATTATGTATACTGTATGTCTCCCGAGGTCGTTCATGGACATCTCTATGAGGATATCCATTTGGATATGTATGTACATCTGTCCGTATGCATTCCCTTGCGTTTTCAAGCATGGAGACAGCTAAATTGACCTTGCACTACACAGGCATTCAAGCTTGAATTTCGAATGCGAAATAAAATTGAAAATTAGTTGATACAAGATATTAATATAATTCAATGTATTACCATACAATTTTTTTTAGATTATCATTGTTCTTGGTGGTAATAGAGATAACTTTTAATTTTCACTAAATCATTTGCATCCTGGCATAATTAGTTAGATTAATTGAAGTGACTCAGCCTTTAGGGACGAGAATGGTCATGAATTTGTATCAGAAGCCGTTTCTCTGACTTCGTAGAATTTATTCACAGCTGAAGTACATGATTGCTCTAGGACACTCGATAGGGAGTGAGAAAACCTGTTTGAAGATTCTCTAATGGTAAAAAGCATTACTAGCTGTTAGCGTGATCAATATTTCAGAGCATTTTCTCCAAGAAGGAATATCGGCATTATACTCTAGTGCCAATAGAAAGTATATGAATAAATGATCATTTAAAAATGAACACTAACTTTCAATGTACTGCTTGCTGTTTCTCAAAATTCCAATTGACTTTTGTAATTGCCAGTTGATATAGTCAAATAATAATCATTGACGAATAATTATAGTAAGCTGTTCCTTAATATTCACAAGAGTCCGATTTACCTTCTCTCCTTGTACTCAGATGTATTGGATCTAACAGAAAATCCTGGGAATCTTTTATCCGAAGAAATGCACCTAGACACTTTTCTATTACTAATCCCAGTTCTACTACAATGGCTGCCGTACGGTAAAGCCCGGTAAAACATCGTTGCTTGAATATATCCTAGTATAAAGTACATATTTATTTACGTTTTTTAGCCTACGGCTTTAAATAAAAATCCTGTAAAAACTGCACCTACATTGGTGTACTTCGAAGGCCCTTAATTTGTGTGCGCCTCAAGGTACAAGTATAACGAGTTGCGTCACTCAGGATCGTCGCGTATGAGATATTAAGGTTATGTAATTAGACTTTTAGAAGTTTCCACGTACATATACATATATTACAAGTAGCTTTGATTATAGCAATTATGGCTAAACATTGAATGAATTCGCGGCTGCTGTACGGAGTTAATATATTAATGCGAACTAGTTCGTTAAGTGTCCGCTAGGTGAAGCGTACGAAATCACGAGGTAAATAATTACCGATACTGTCATCTGTCGATAAAAAATGTAAATTTTGTGATCTTTCTGAGAGGACATTGTGTTTTAATCATTTGGTAAATTCATTATGTGTCATTACCGTCGGATCATTAGTCAGGTATTTGCTCTGTTAGACAGGTAATAATCGGGGTCGATCGATCCTAGGATCTTGGTATGAAAGTATCATCGCCACTAGCCATGCGCAATGACCAATCATTCGTAACGAGCTTCTCGTCCATACAGGATGTCCCAGTTATACTAGTAATTTCTCCCTGATAGAAAGATGGACTATAAAATATATTGAAAATACTGCAATGTTATCTTTTTCAAGAACGTAAATTAGTCTTGCATTATCTTTTCTTTAATTTATTTCCTTACTCATGAATATCTTACTTGACCCAACTGTCATTTCGTAATTTTTTTTTATAACTAATTATTTATACACATAATATAACTTTTATACGTTTTCCGTATATCCGTATAAAAAATTATCTCCTTCCGCTCTTTTACGAACGTCGTATCTGTATAACGTGGAACTGGCGAAGATCCCTTTTCTTCTGAATTGTCAACATTTCAAAATTCATAAAATTCATTCACCGGAACCTCTTAGAGAAAAGACCTTATTTTCAGTGAAATTTAGACATCTGAGATACGTTCAGAAACCTTCAGATAATTTTGGCACGTCACAACTTTCTTTACCAGCGTTACTAGATACGAGAAAGATAGAACGACATCAAGGTACGTTCTACTCAAGTTTCTGAAAGTATCCTTTCGGTCTTTATATTAATGATTAACTTCTCATTGTTCTGGTAATAAGCGACAAGTACCACAACCGTGTAATATCAAAGATAAGTTCAGCTAAATCATAATCCTGAAAAAGATACAAATTATAATTTTTATCATCAAATCCCGATTTTCCTTCTTTTCATGTAATCTATAATTTCAAGTTGAATTACGTCACTCTCTGACGCATACGAAAGCAAGGATTACACCAAATATCACACGTGACAATGACAAGCGTAGACTCACGCAATTTCACGTAATACATATGACATGTTGAAATTCATCAAAAACGGTTTGGCCATATAACAGACAACTGGAATACAAACCCCTGAAAATAATTAACAGTCAAGCTCTTGTCGAAATTAACAAATATTTTGTGTAGAAACAAAAAGTAAAAAAATTACAAATTCAAGTACTGCATCTAAAAAACGGCAAAGACTTAGAATAATATTTGTAATATGAGGAAACTATTTTCTTTAATAATCATTTTTCAAATAGTTGTGATTGCATTCCGTCAACAAAGAAACGTATCTATTTCCATTCTGCAGCCACTCAATATACAACGTTTGACACATATACACGATATCAGAAGGTGACACAATAGCATTTTACATTTCTCATATATAAACCTGCATATTGTAAGTCAAGAGACATAGAAGCAGAATCGAAATGAGGAGTGCAGTTACTATGGAATTTTATCATCTTGCAAGCGGACACAAATTGTTCTAGGCAACTGTTCCACGCAACTGTAGCCAATCGATCATGGATTCTCCATGAGTGTAAAAGATGCACTGAACATTCCTCTGCGACAATGCAAGTATTTCTTGTTCCAGATAGATTTAATTAATTTTGTTGCCATAAAAAATCGAACAAAATTTATTGTCCAAAAATTGCTTTTTAATTCACATGAAAAAAAATTATCGACAAACTCTACTATCCAGATAGCATAATTGGTTTCGAGTTTGCAATAGATTATTCAGAAATATGACTTTTTTATACTAAATGCGATCCCCTTCAATTACGTTCGTGGTATCATTTATTCCATTTGATACTGGACACATTGTTTACGTTGTATGCTCGGCTATATTGAGTATCAATGAATTTTAGAGAAGTTCACGATTCTAATAATAAAGCGCTTTAATTACATAAGGTAAAAACCATGCGTGACCAAGAGACTGACACGCGTATGAATAAAATAATCAATAGTTTAGCCACATTTTCGACAAGACTAATTTGTCTTTGATATGCATAAATATAAAATCGATAAAAATTTGTTCAAGTGAATGCCAGTGCAGCAAGAATAATTCAAATAATAACGTGAGCGTTTATGAGTAACGTCGTTTTATGAAACGCTCTATGAAACGCCCTTAGGAGGTTAATTTATTAGTTAAAAGAAAAATATTGAAATTCTAATACTATGAGCAAATATAAATATAGTATTTGAATTAGGAATGTTGGAAAAAATATTACAGTATTGTTAAATTCACAAAGAAATCATACATACTAAATGAAGTTCTCACAAGTTGGAAAGTCACAAAGATTCTGCGAAAATCTAACACGGTTTCCTTGGATTATAATTAAAAGAAAATGTTCAGCGAATGGATAGCGCCGTTCTCACCTAACTAGATATAATTAAAAATAATCTGTTTGTAACTGAAGGAAAAATTCATAGCTAAGCTTTTTGCTGCGAAATTATTACAAGTAACGTTCGATATTTTTTTAGAGTGATATCTTTTAATGGTATTTAAGATTTGAAGGTAGCTAAGCTGTGAGAGGGATAGCATTTTTCACTTGAATGGAATTTTTTGAATTGTTAATAAAGCATCAGTTTTATATGATCAGATGCTTTGTTCTTGTCCATCCTGTTTCAGAATCATAGCCATAGGAAGATGCAATATCGTAACTTCCATTTTGCGAGTAAAACGATTGTGACTTGGGTAAATCTTGGATAAGCTTGTGATAATACTAATAATGATACTAGTGTTTGATGTTTTTTGCATAAATGATAAATGGAATATTAAGGGACTTCCACTGCATTAATAAATCAAAATTCAATTAGTCGCTGGTACTCCGTGCTGTATTCTATATAATAATGCGTTAAAAGACGTGGTATCTCAGGCGGTGATAAGAGGATGATTTACCGTTGTAACCGGAAGTGTATGATCTTGTAACACGAAAGCAGATTTGATATAATGTATCTCTAGGAAGCTGCTCTATATTTTATAGGATAATATTCCGCCAATAGTAAACTAAATCCGAATAGCTCTGGCAAACCGTCTCGACGTCTTTTTGGTGCAAAAATGAAATTTAAATAAATTTTTGGGAAAATAAGTAAAAGAAACAGTATTAATATTTAGATAAGTTTAAAAACTTTAAACACTCCAGGTTATATTAAATAATTATTGAATTATATCCTTGTCATTCGCTAATACCAAAATTAGATACGTGCTATCAATACAATAATATAAGTTAGAAAAATAAAAATGGTAAAAGTAACATCAAACTTTATGAAAGATATACTATATATCATATAAGTAATGAAAAACTTAAATTTCATAAATAAGTCCCCTGTTATTCCAAGCCCTATTTGGATACAATTTTTAAGCAAGCCTGCATCTCTAACTCAAAACTGTAAGACACAGAAAAAATGTACGTTAAAAAAGTTCATGGAGTTAGTAATAAATAAATAAAAAATAAACTCAAATACTCACCGCAAGATGTTTCCAGAAAAATACCAAATTCCATCATGACTAGGTCGACATTCTTCAAGTGAATTTCCGATTAACACAAGTTCAACATAGTTTGTTCTTAACAATTAAACAATTCTTATCTCAACAATCTTGTATTCTATACTGTAACTACTATAAGAACATTACGTTAGAACTTGTGATCGCGTTAAAGTACGCGCGTCGACTACTCCAGTTCTTCCTGCAGAACTTGCGACTGTGAGATGAATAGCATCTCCCTCTAATCCGGCATCCCCATTGGCTGGTATACCGCCCCTTCGGCGCATCGTATTTCAACCAAACAGGTACATGTTACCATTTTTGGTAGCTCTCTATACCTTCTGGATCCTGCACTACCGACATTCCATCGTCGTACATACTCCCCAATATGATATCCTTTCTACTGGCATCAGACTCGCTATTGGTCCATTTCAAATTTATCCCCGTTATGTTATTCATTTCGTTACGTAGACAGGGTACAGGTTCGTTTTGATTTGTCGACTTCAAATACATTTGCGGTTCGATTCTATGTTAAGACACGTGCTGCGACACGTGCAAATCTTTAAACATAGAAGATAAATGAAATATTGACATATAGGATTATAAGTTTGCTCATTATCAAAAGTATATTTTCAATGATATATTGACTCACCTAGACAGCATGTAGTCCATTGTACAAAGAGTACAGAAGTAACGAGCCACGTAATACCAGATGAACTTCTATTTATGTCAGTATATATCTGTAAATCGGGTATTCTTATAATTTGTAAAGACGAAACATAATATTATATTACATTCAATGGCTGCGTTCCTTGGATCAGTCTTGAAAAGATCATGTAAATATACTGAATAAAAGGTTCGCTCACCATTGAACGTTAGTTCTATATATCTGCCACTAAGGAGATGGGTTATAAATTTATCAAGTCTCGAGAAACAGTCAAAGCATAGACGCTTACACAATAGGGTTATAGAGCTGCTGACATGAATTATACAATTATATATCTGTACGAGAAGCTTTGTGACAGCTACTGTTATTCCCAGGGTTGGCATAATTACGTGATACTTATTTTAGCCTGGGAATAGGCGCGTGAAGTATCTGAGAGAAGCCAAATCAATGCTTTTCAAATGAAGAATACAATCATTCGAGCGTTCCCCGATTAAGAATATGGGATGAATAATTGATCGTAAGCAGTGAGTGTCCATTAAAAATTATTCGCACCATTGTTGAAGTGAGTTATATAGAAACAGTATGATTTGAAACCACTGCACTAGTCAAATTTTAACATTGCTTAAAATTTTAAGTAAGCATGTAAGACTTTTGGTTATTAAAATTTTATTATGGAAAAAAAACAATGAAAATAGAATTAAATCTAAAAAAAGGTAATTCTGTATATGGCTTGTCAATTATGTATTTTTTTTGTCTGACTCCCTTGTATTATTTTATATAGATGCTGCCAAACAAAAGGTATAACGGTATTCTATTTCAACCCCGTTGAATGCATTATGTAATTGCCGTAAAAGGGGCAATTACGTTTCTATTTAATTGGAATGTTTCATTGCGTAACAAGATCGGCTGTAACCTAGAGCTTACTGATAATAATCTCTTATCAGATATATGTTATGTATTCATCACCCATACATTTCTAAAATCCGATATTCTATGCGCTGTATTGTTCTTATATAAGTCATGGGTTTTGTTCGTCACGGGGAAAGCTGACCACGTGACCAGCGTCCTTGCCACGTGATTCGACGGTCGAAACCGCAGATTCAAATCATAAAAAGCAGTTCAAGAACATTATTTCCCTCAAAATGTCAACGTAGGTTTAATACTCATCGAAGTGTCGATTTCAGATAACAGTAAAAACTTATATAGTGTAATTATTATAGAATTATGAGAAGTGTTAAATAAACCTTTTTGAATTTCTTTGATCCACTCTGATGAACACGTTACAATTAAACTTTTCGCATGACTGGCAGTGTTCAAATTAATAATAAAAATTGTATTTTGACGATATTGTATTAATATAAAAGATAAATAAAATCGTTGTTTCCTCCTCTTGATAAGTAGGTCAAGTAGGAAGGTGCGAGGAAATGGAGGAAGTTTGGAAATATTTTATCCCCGGTGAAAAGAGCCGTTTGAACTTTATTAATTTTACCAAATCTTAAGAAACAATTAAAAGTTGAAGTTCTTGATTCGATAGTTTAATTGCATAGAGCCGTAACTTTCTATATGACTTTCCTTAAAGGAAAGACCAGTCAATTTAATTTATTCCTTTCAAATACATTTACTGTCTCTATTGTTCAAATCATAAAATTCTGAATTTTAGTGATAATATTAACAGTTTATTTATCTTGATAAAAATTAAAATTTGGATAATGATTGATTGTACAATAATTTGTTAACAATTTTATATCATTTGAATATTTGTTTCATCTGGAGCTGACGCATATTATTGTTAACTAAATATAAATCATATATCTAGTATACGTCCCAATGCCCGATAATAGTGGTATTACTCAAGTGTTCAATTTCGATACGTTTGGTAGATGATTTTCGACAGGGTGGCTGAAACTACACATATTGGTGCTGACGGTATCGACATTTGTAGATTGGCGAATTCAAGTATTCGAGGTAAATTCAAGGGTTACCTGGGTGTTAACGTGACATATATAAGTGAGTCTTGTTGAGAATGAAACTAGTATTAATATAAGGATGTATATTGGGAAAAAGCTTTCATTACTCCGATAGTTGCTTTTTCAATGGGTGAATTTTTAGCAATGATTACAAAATATGGAAAGTAATGAAGTATAATAATTTTACCATATTCAAATTGCTTGAAAAATAGTGAATATTTGAAATATACAACACAAAATTGTACCTACATATTTTCCAATTAACAAATCTAGAAGCACTAAGATGGCTTCACAAGGAGTCTTACAATTAATGTTTCGAATTTTCAAAATCATACAACAATCTAAAGAATTACGGCTTGCTGACATAAACCAAACACATCCAACTGTGATTTTTCTATCTTTGTGACTCTTTATGACTGAGTTCATACACGAAAATGTTAGTATCTCGCGAAATAGATATAGTACAATTGTAACGGTCTGACATGGCGGTTTGGCATAACTTGTTTTAGCTGTGATAAAAGACAATGATGTGAATTGAATATTATTAGTATTTATTTCTGTAGAATAAATCACTTCTACATTTAATGTTAGATTATTATGCATAGGATTATGATATTTACGTTGTAAGACCTAGAATTCATCAAGTGAATATTCTTAAGATATATTTAGCGCATAAAGATTGCGAATTGAGTCTTACAAATTGTGATAGGGTGATACAATTGTAATAATGATGTTGTGTTACGATGGAAAACTTAGTTTATATTGTTTTGTTACGGCTTCTGTAATTGCCGGCTTACCTGAAATATTATTTAGGTTAGAATTTGATAATTATATGCCTTATCTACAAAATATGTGGATAATTCATATATTGTTATATGGATTTTTAAATTTATTGCTTGCCTTGGCATTTCGTGGCTTTGCCTATAGAGTGAGTATAGTGAAACATATAAGTTCTTTTAAATAAGTAAAACTGGTCAAACTAATCAACGTCTTCTTTCTTCTTATATTTTACAGGTTGCAGTCCGAGCAACATTTTTGGGCTATGTGTTTGCTGTCGGTATTTTAATATTTTTTTGCTCATCAGCATCATGGCAGATGTTTGGTATATACATATCAGTGCTAGCATTTTTTCATTACTCAGAATTTTTAGCCATTGCCTGGACCAATCCAGACACCGTATCTATCGAGTCTTTCATCTTGAATCACAGTCTAGCATATGGAATAGCAGCATGTTCGAGCTGGCTAGAATTTATCGTGGAAAGGCATTTTTTTCCTACAATGAAAGAGGCTTCCTCTATTTCTTACTTTGGCCTTGTATTGTGTCTCGGTGGTGAAGTCTTAAGAAAGATGGCAATCTTCACTGCGAAGCGAAACTTCAGTCATATTGTACAAAATAAAAAGGCAGAAGATCATGAATTAGTCACTCATGGAGTGTATGGATTCTGTCGACATCCCAGTTATGTAGGATGGTTTTACTGGTCTATTGGAACACAGGTA
>JARPRH010000495.1:104193-116807 GCA_031763665.1 Calameuta haemorrhoidalis | reverse complement strand
CCCAGCCTCACCCATTAGGAAATGAGGCTTCCCGCCTACGTAATGAAGTCCCAGGTAACCCTTCGTCTTCCATTACCCTATTCTCCACCCTGTTTCCCCTCATTTATTCATTCTTACCCCATTTTGTTTACTCTTACTCTTCGCTCTCCCCGGTCTTGCTCGAACGATCCTTGCTGAGCTTGCTCCGAATTACTGAGCTTTTTTCAGGAGAGCCTAGGCATTGGCAAGAGTCTTTTCTCCTCTTTTTCCTTCTCTCGTTGCAGGTATCAACCTTACGCTATACTATACTCTTTTCTCTTTCTACTCTACTTTACTTCTTTTTTTTGTCAACCTGCTGCCTCTTATTCCTCATGCTCGTGGACCTCCGCCGAGGACTTCTTTTACCTCGTTGCCAGGACCCAATAACCGTAGACTGGGAATGACAAGTTTTACGGGTCTGAATAACCCAGTCCAGCACTGCTGCTACCACCTAGGCACCTCCCTATACTCTCTTCAACTTCTTACTTCGGCTTTAGTGCACTATAGACCATTCCATGCAAGTTTATGCCCTCGTGCTTTTCATGAGGCGAACGTTCTTTGGCTACCCCAAATGACTTCAAGGGATATCAAGGATATCTACGTATACTTATTTCATATATATGTATACCTGTCTTATTTAAATTTAGGTATTAATTATACAGAGCACCGTATTTATCGATCTTTATTACCCAATTAGATATTACTATTGTTACTATTAATGTACGTTATTATATGTTATGTATATCTTAAAAGCGTGCGTTTATTTAGCCTCGTACAGTTGCAGCTCTAGTAACGTAGGGATCCTTGGGTCAGGTAGGGCCGAACGAACGTACTCCGGGTATATTGGATAACACTCTAAATATTTATTTTTTCCATCCAAACTTCTGTTATCGCGCTTTCTCGTTATCTCGCGCATTCTACAATCGTCTTCCTCGTCCTCACCCACGTGCGTTCGTTCGCTCTCGCGTACATCTTTTTAACCACTCGAGTCTCTCGTACTTTCGCACACCCACTCGTTCACTATCGCGCTCCGTTCTCCATCTATATCTCTCTTATCTATCGTACGTACGCGGTACGCGTACAAACGCACTCGCTCACGGTCTCTTGCACTCTTCTCAACGTACCTTTCTGTACCGCACACGCACTCTCTCACGTTCCGCGTGAAGCACTCGTATCGGGGTTCTCTATCGCGCACGTTCTCAACGCGATCGCGGTATCGCGGAATTTTTAACATATATTACTCAATTTTTTTATCTTATTATTATTTCACACTGATTTGCATTATATCTGCAAATGGTGTGGGAAGTTATTTGAAACGTATATTTGGGAATCGATCGGTTCATTGAAAACGCACGAGAAGTCAACTCGTCGGCTATTTGCAAAAGGTCAAGAAGCTAAAATAAAAATTAAAAAGCAGAGAACAAGAGGATCTCGTGTAAAAGATTCTTGTTTCAGCTGAATTTGCTGTCTCCTTGAACTTGGTCGATCGAGACTGTCGGACGATAAAGAATCAAGAGAATATCAGACGATGCGTTCGTAAAGCCATCCGACCTTTAGATTCTTTTTTTTAAACTTTTCGTCAACTTTTAGCTTAAGCGAGGGTAATCCTAAATCATTAGCATACCCAAAAATTCCATGTCTAGTATTTCCATTTTAAACCCATAAAGTTTCCTGATACGAAATTGATACTTTCCTTTATAACCTGGTTCGAATCAACCGGCGTATCCGATATATCCCGGAATTAAAAATTACCAAGTTTGTAGCATTACTTGTGGACTCAATATTTTCCTAATTCTCTAGGCACAACATTACCTTCTTTGAAAAGGACCTCAAGACACGTTCTATACGTCACCGGTTGAACTACCATTACATTCCTATTAAAGCTGTACACGAGCACTGAGATAGATTACCGATAAAATGAAAACGACAGACAAAATGTTTTATTTATCCCATAGGAAAACTTCGTAACCATTGTTTCTTTTAAATCGACCAGTTAAAACTGCCCTGGTAAACCTAGAGACAGCAAAAAATTTACTACATCTTTATACCTTTATCCAACTGTTATGACTAGCGCAGTCGGTACTGTCGGTAGCTATTTTTACCGACAGAGCTTGTACGATTATTTGAATGCTTCAAGCAGCGAATGTCTACATCGGTCGATAAACTCCTTCCGATTTCGCCCTCCAGCTTGTAGAACCGTAGCGCAATATCGGTTAAGGAAATTAATAGCGATTTGGTGAGCCTTGTACGTTGGTATCTATATCGACGAGATACGCACACTGGACTACGATATTACCACGTTCCAAAATGAGTTGCTCCTCTCTTTCTCCGTTACTCAGGCATAGTTGTGGTTTCTCCTCTTTCTCCTGCTCCGTATACTGGAAACACGAGCCGCGGGCTCTACAGGCGGCCACCCGTTTAGCAAGGTGGCTTTTCATTTTGACGAAATTACGTTCTTTCTACCACCGCGTCGACACGCCCTCATCCACTGATCAAACCTAGGGTTAAATTGAAAGAGCGATAGCTTTGCGTCTCTGGCATGAGTATACGCGTCAACGGTCCTAGAAGGTTAAGTATTTACAAAAGAGGTTTCAACGTGTCTCTAGTGGGTAATTCGTCTTCGGTTAGGAGTCTCGTAATACGTAAGCAGATAGTCCACAGGTTTCTGTTCCTGAGGATGATGCTTACCTCGGTAATGTCCTTCGAGTTTTTCAGTTGGTGGTTTTACTAACAATAAGCTGCGTTTAAAGTGTCTAACTAGCTTTACATTATATGTATACGTATACCTAAGTAACATATATCTAGGTATTATATTCCTGTAACAATACACACAGCTAAGAACAGGAATGACCTGAGGTTGAGTGAGGCGCACCGCAATGCAGGCAAGGGGGCGTTGTCAGGGCGACCCTTGGCCACCCTTGGCCACCCTTTGCCACCCTTGCGGACCCTTGCTAAGGTGACGTCGTCAACGGTCCCCCTGACTTCCCATATAAAGTCCTAACGCGTGTGTGCTTACGAATGGATTTCTTTCATTTGCAGGTAGAACTAAAGCCCGTGAGGGAGGCGTCGGTGCCTGTACCAGCACCAAAGCTTTCGGAGAAGAGAAAAGCCGAGGAAGCGGACGCCAGTAAGGATCTGAAGAAGGTAAGAAAAACTAGTGTCGATAGCAGGAAAACGTCCCTGGCTCTCGAGGCAATTGGCGCGTGCGACCCGAAGGTTTCGAGGGCGACGTTCTCGTAGTAGGTAGAGACAATAAACTAGGCCAACGGTCGAGTCGATCAGCTCCTATTTCCGATTAACGGCTGCCAGTAATGGTCACATGCCGAGACAGCTGAGTCAAAGAGTTGAAAAATTATTCTCGAAGAACGAGTCGAATATGCGTAGAGTTTGCGGCTGATGGAAGAAGAGGCGTGGGTCGAGTCTGTGACGGGTGACTGTTGAGATTGTCATTTCCTCTACCTTGTCTCTCTCTTTTCTTCATTCTCTCTTTTTTCCTTACGGATGCTATATCTGTCTGTCTATGTGGTACTATATATATAGAAATATATATATATACACATATACGTTAGTGCCTTCGATATTTGACAAGAGTAGCTCGGGTTGTTAGGTACCGCCGGAACCTGTCTTTACTGACGTACGAGAGACGTTAACTAAATATACTGTAGCTTCCATTAATCTCGTGATTGTTCCTGTAGCCCATCTCTCTTTTTGACCATTTTGCTTGCCTTCGCTCTATTCATTATCATTTTCATGGTCCAACGTCGTTCTTACTAGTCCACTCATGTCCATCCCATAACTTACATCATTTTTGGTATATGTTTAGCCATTTTTCGGAGAGGAGATAAATAAGGGAAAAATATAATAATTTCTTTTCTCCTATTTCTAACGTGACACTGCTTCTCTTTTTTTCTCTCACAAGCTTCTCTTTCTTTTCTGTCATCTGCTATTGCTCTCTTTTATATCCTCGAACTCTCTTCCCTGGCCTCCGAGCAACCCGCCCCGTCCCTCGTCCTCAGCCGCCTCTTCCCTCGCCGTCTTCTCAAGCGTGTCGTCGTCTTTTCTGAATGGAGCAGAAAGCTATCCAGTGGTGTATAGCAACAGGCGGTGTCGCTAAGGATATCGCGTGGACTTTCACCGTCTGGATTTTCCATTGTCCTTTACTTTATTTCAATTGCTTTGGTTTTTCGCAGTACACCCGTTCTGGAGGATATAACCTCAGTGATATATAATTATATATAAGCCTCTCGTATAATAATGCTATATTAAATATCTAGAGTTCAAAGAATTGATGGCCCAATAATTTATTTTGCATTATATTTGAACGTATAATGTATGTAATTGAATATATTAAAATAATATAAATTTTATTATACGACGAAATATATGCAATAGGGAATTCTACCGTTGACGCTATTATGTAATCGTACATTTATCATATATTTTTCATATATATGTATATGGTTTTTCGATATATGATTATTTGCACTACTATTTATATTCGACAGGGATCGGTATATCTTCTGCATGAATATATCTTATTAGGGTATATCCAAGGGTAAATCTGTTAGGTTATACGTCCGGGTAGGTCGGAGTTACGAAATCTCAGTTTTCGTTGAAGCGTCGACTGGTATCTATAAGAATAACAAAAATGCCTATGAATTTAAACCAAAATAACGCAGACTCTCGAATTCCGAAATATATTCGATTTGAGAGTCCCAAGGGATCGGGACTCCGTTTTCATCCTTGTCGTTCGACCGCATCGTGACCTTTCTCGGATCACCAGGACCGAAGGGAAGAGCCCCTGAATCATCGTGGTAATTTCTTAGGGTCTGAATATTTTTTGCCTCGTGAAATAAGGTATCTTCGACATCTCGAGATTCCAGTGGACCGTAGGGACGTCGGAGCTGCGGGCGACGCCGGGCGTAGTGTCGTTCACAGTTCGTGAACCCACGGGACGCGAGAACGCCTTACGAACGGAAGGACAAAATCCGACGCCTCCTGCCATAGGTACATAGTTCCAGAGAGAGGGAAAGTTGGATGGTTATATACACGGGGAGATAGAGAGCACAGGGGTCAGAGAGAGAAAGGGGATATACATACCATAAGAGAGTGAGAGAGTGGATTATTGAAGAGAGGAGGGGGAGCTTTCAGGGGGCTTTCAGGACCGGTCGATACAGCCGAAAGTCCAGAGTGCGCCGAGTAGCGTGAAAATTTCACAGGACACGGAAAATTATTTTCTACGACTGTACTCGACGTCACGCGTACGAAGTTTTGCAAGTCAAAAAAGGGAGAAAAAGGCTCAGGTAAACTGAAACTATGAAAGATCGAGAAGCACGTGTACGACCGCGTCGACCTTCTCGCTTAGTTTTAACCGTCGTTATGCCGCGTTCACAGTCACTGGAAAATCTCGTCATAACAAACCGCATGAAACCGAGTAATAACAGTGGTAGCTAATCTTTTTGACTTATTTCTTATCATCTTTTTACGTCCTCTCGTCTTTGCTTGTACACGCATGATTTTTCGACTTCATTCAAGCTCGGAGTCGACACTTTGTCAATCTCGTGCAATAACGATGCCCCAAGCGGAGCGAATCTGAGAGAAGAAAAATAAATACGCTATGGACAAGCATGGTGGATGCGCAACGCCGAGTCAGCCGTGATCGCAGCGACCGACTCTACGTACTTCCGTGCGACCTTCGCGCTAATCGTGTTTACGGGAGCAGTGGAGCTAGTCAAATATACTCCCATCGTGGGAACGACGCGTGTCTGGAGGATTTAGAGATTTTTGTTTGCCTATTTTTTTTATTTTCCAACTTGAAAAGACAGACTCTGTCGGTTATCAAAATCATTGCATAAACCGTACAGACCGGTCGCGTAGCGAGGTTATGAAACTGTAATCAGCCACCTACCGGCGTGTAAAAGCGCGCGTATCTCAAATACCTAGTTCGAGTTTTACGAGCAATTAACAAGCGCGCTAATTGAAAACGGTCTGATGGCTGCAGAGACATTAAACGCGATTATCATAATCCAGGAATAATCGTGCGACACGCGCCACGCCAGAACCCCATACCCCCACACACACACGTAATAACATACATTTTACGCTCGCTTCGTGCGAATAGCACCATAAGATGTTTGCCTAGTTTCTGTGCCAAACTTTTCTACGTGTATTCACTGTCTGACTCTGTACTGTCCGTTAACTACTCTCTGACGCTTTATACTCGCCTAGCTAAAACGTATTCGCCGGTTGCCCTTCGTACCCTACAAGTTCCTGCCCTTTGTTGTAGATTTTGTTCCATCCACACGCTGCTCGTCCACGTGCCCTTCGCAAGCTTTAACTCTCTCGCAGTAATTGAAGCAGAGAGAAAAAGAACTCTGCATCGGGCGTCGAATTGATTTGGACGTCTCTCTCTGTGGAATTGTACGCAAGCGGAGAGTGGAAGTCTGCGGTAGGGATGTCAGAGGCTCGTTAATAATAGAAGTACGAGAGAATGAGGGTGCGCGGGGATATATTCGATTGCCAGCATATATACCTAAAGAGAGAGAGAGAGAGAGAGAGGAGGGAAAATTCGTTGAATTTTGTTCAGCGAATTTCACAAGGAGCTTTTCCCCTTTCGGGTCTCCGTTTTTTCCACCTCTTACCAAGCACACCCGGGATACCGGCTGTTCCTCGCAGAAGTGAGTTACTTAATCGTCACCCTCTCTTTTTTGTTACAGGCGAAATTGGAAACAAAGGCGCTAAAAGCAAAGAGGCCGGGATTCACGGACGAACGATACAACGAGACCAGCTATTACGTGGAAAATGGTTCGTATTCTTTACACGTAGATTCTCCACTATTCTGCACCATTATACCAGCCTAACTGTATCATTTGGATCTTTACACCGGACACGACGGTCTGGTTTGATTTCCGTTATAAGAGCAATTACCATTATGGTTTCGTACCGCATATATATGTATATAATCTCTATTATAGTCAACTGCGAGAGTGGTAGTCCTAAAACCTGACCACTTTTATACCAAACGATCTTTGGACGCCTAGCCGTATAAACGTGGACGTAACGAGTCTCGGGGAATCATGAAACTTTTCTGAAAGTATCGTAATCCGTAGAGCCAAGTTATAGGTTAGGTACTGAGATTTCACGCGTCAGGAGTTAATACCACTGCGGATAACGTTCTCTTGGCTTAACGATAGTACTGATATTAGAATCAGGACATGGAGGTGGACAGCATTACCGGAAGTAGTCAATACGTACAACTAATGGAGGTGAGGGACAAGAGAAAAGAAAGTAATGCCGCCAAAATCAGGATGGTATAATATATATACAGGGTGTCTCGCGGAAAACATGTATCGTGCTGTATCTCGAAAACAAAAGAATATTTTTAAAAAGTCGAGCCCCTTGAAACCGTACGATTTTTGCCTGAAACTTCTTTCCGTATCTTCAATAGTAACGGAAATAATGGAGGTGTGCACTTTCGGCGAGACACCCTGTATATCTCTCTCTGTGTGTGTATATATATATATATATGCATATATATAAATGAGGAAGATTGTTCGATCGAATATTTAGAACGACGGTGAAATATCGGCAACCGATATCTGCTCCATATTCGAATAATAGACTCGCACGGCTGACGGCGTGTTGCCTGAGCACGGAACCTCCTCGAAACAAAGACCTATTAATGCCACTCGAAGATACCATGGCCGCGCACACCTGCCTACTTTAACCTTACCTACTCTGTAACGTGGCGCTGGGAGGGATAGATGGGCGGATAGGCGGATAGGCGGATAGATAGTTACCCTGTAGCTGGGTATTGGTTTGCTGGGCCTGGATAGGGTGAGAAAAGGTTGTGCAGAGTGAAAGCTGGGTGGAAGGAAGAGCGAAGGGCTAAGGATGGTAAAACGGGGCCGGACTCTCTAGGGGCTGTTACGGTGTGAGGATACGTGATTCAAATCTAGATCTGATCCCATCTCAGTTCGCTCGACGTCAAGAAGCTCTGTTTTATCGAGCCTAGAGATCCCGGGGCTTAGTAAATCAACGCCAGGGACTACTTTCCTTCTCGAAAATCAGCATGTGCGACTGTGTAAACCGAAGGTTCTTAGTGCGCCGTTGTATCGGATGCTATGGCGGTATTATTGGTAGATACGAATAGGTAGGTTGTAGGTAATTAATATTATATAGGGGAGTCTGGGGCACGAGAGCGGCTTAAAGAGATGTAGCGGATTGGCTATTAAAATAATTTTTTATTTTTTGATACATTTTTTATTTGAAATTTATTATTTGTGGCTATAGGGTACATTACGCGTAATAGCTATATTTTATATTATGTAGGGGAGCTAGGATAAAGTGAGCGGCTTAAAGGGATTAGCAGATGGACTACTAAGGCAATGATGTTTTAATTGTTGTTTTAATTGTAAGGGAAGCGTTGTGACGGTGGAAAATTCTTTTTTCCAGATCTTCATGTTACCATGTTCAGAATGTGCGAAAACGTCGAGAAAACACATTTGGAGAAAATGTCCGAATGTATTTGTGTGTGCGTAATGGCCTCCACAAATTCAAACGTGTATAACTCGAGAACGGTTTTAACTACAGTCCCCAAATTTTGTGACATGTGCAGCTCTATAATCCCTTTGTGGACTATGATTTTCGTCTTGATTTAAGCTGCCGCTCGGATCTTATGTTGTTTTCAAATTCCCAAGAAAAGGACGTTATCACTCTAGCAATCGCAAATTTTGTGATACTCGTCTAAATATGTCTTGACGAAGAGAGTTGTAGCCAAGGTTGGTTGGTACTGTATTTGGGCCGAATTCATCGAGAAGTTTTGATTTTATTATATTTTGAATTTTTTGAAAAATCAACTTTATCGCTGTAACTAGCGTTTACTTCAACGAATCAAACCTCAATCTGTGCAAGTATGAAATATCATCTGGTGGTAGTACATATGAAATTTGGCGAAGATCGGCCAAGCGGATCTAATGTTATAGCAATTCGAAATTTTGCGGTTCGAACCTCTGCAATTTGAAAAATATTCGACGGAACGTGCTCAAATTCATACAAATGCTTAAAGTGACTGTCAATTTAATTTGTTATCAGTTTTGATAGAAATCGAACGACGCGTTCGAATTTTAGGACATATTGAATTTTTATACATATGTATATGGATCAAGGCAGCCAAGGATTTAAATTTTGCAATTTTTTTCCTCTGAATCTTCGGTAGTAAATGAAGATTCATCTATGAAGATGATTAGATTGAGGATGATTAGATGATTAGATTAGCCAAAGATTAAAAAAAATGAAAATGCTTCTTCATAATTATAGGGACTTCGTACACTACCTACGATTTTGAGGAAGCAAATTGCAACTTTCAACTTGCAGCTTTTTATTTTTAAATCAATTTTTCGTACGTTTTGTGTATGAAAATTATTTATTAGTTTTCGACGTTTTTTAATCTTTTGATGCACGGTGTAGCAAGAAACTTGGTCTACGTATGACACACTCAAACTTGATATTCCGGGGTATATAATGTCATTGAATACGAACGCAAAAGTTAAAAATTACAAATTTTTCAAAATTCAATATAACAGATCCGAAAGGATCGAAATTGCAAAAAGTAGTCAGATTCACGCGAAATTCGAGGCTCAGAATTTGTTTCAGAAAGTACAAAAATTATACCAATTTACGTGACACGCGTTACTCAGTGATTCATGTAAATCACCATATTTGATGCTCCATTTTGAATTTTTAAAAATTACCCTCAGATTCCTAATTCGACAAAAAAGTCCTGAGTTTCATATAAATCGATCAATTTTTTGCAATTTCCATCAGTCAAATTGAATCTAGTATTTTTTTTAAATTACCTTCAGCCGCAACCAGTTATTCCAAAAAAAAAACCGAAGGAGCTACGTTACCAGAAAAATCTTACGTAAGAAAAAATGTATGCTTTAACAACCTCGCCGCCACGAGCGTAACCCACGATGCTGAAATTACTCAATAATTCATATGGCGCTAGCGAACGTGTTAAAGGGTTAAAGAATTTAGTTGAATTTTAAGGTATCCTACTCTGCCTCGGTCTCCCCCAGATGTATATGTATACATCCCCTGACAAACTTCTTATCCTGTCACAGGATCTATTCAATGTGCCCTGAAGTATTTGATCCGAATATATAATTACGTATTAATCCTCTTAAAGAATTTCTCAAATCCTTCTACAAATTCTTAATTAATTTCAAATCCAATTTTACAATCAGTCAATACTACTTACCCAATCCATAGCGTTACGTCACTCCGGATCGCTCAATTTACCAGTTTAAATCTAAAAGTTACCAAAGTATTCCAGGCGAATTCTCGTCGCCGACAAACGCCATCGTAAACGAGGCATTAAATCGGCTTTTCTCAAGCAGCACAGGAGTAAAAGGAGCTGCAATGCCCCGACGGCTCGACTCGGCCTGTTGTTGTTGCTGTTCCCGCTTCTCTTTCATTTTCTGGAGAGTTCGCGTAGCTTTCCCTTTCCTTCGAAACAAACAACTCCAGCCGAGCAGGGTAGAGCGACAATATTTTCACGACTTACTCCACTTCGTTTCCCAGTGACAAACGTAAATTCGACCATAAACTGCAGGATTCTCCTAAAAACAGTCGAAGCCCTAGAAATCTTATCTTTTTCTTTGAATAGTACCTAAACCCACAACAGAATATCAAGTGGATCCGCTCAACCAGCGTCATACGTACCGAACGTTTCTAGGACGCAGCAAAGGTTACTGATAAAATTAATTAATCAAATGGTAAAAGAGCGATACTATAAAATTTAATTCGTACGTAACCTAGATAACAAAGGACGACCTTGACTGATCTCTGGAGCCTAATATTCAAGCAGCTTTACATTCCACGGCCAGGAACTCCATGCATTTTACAAAAATGCCAAATCCCAGCTGCTACTGCGGTGCTTACACGCCTCGCCTCTACCTCACCTCCTTCGTCTATCCACACCTCGAGAATATTCCCTTTGCTTGGTGTAGGTTGCGCAATCGCCACGCTTTCTGTAGTACGGTATAATACTGTTACTTGTGTTTATACATATTTATGTGTTTATATATATATATACACTGCCATATACGTATACCTACGACGTACTTGGTGGTCTGAATAATTCACTTGTAAAATCTCGGGCTTTCGCCTTTTCACCGCACGCCTCGAGATAAGAGTCCTGAATACTTTATTCCTGGGTAGTGATACTAATAGCAGTTCCACTGCTGCACAGCATTGATACCGGCAAGGTAGATACAAATAGTAATAATTTACGACACGTACCTTCACATTTGTCTCTCATAGATAACGTTCATTAGGGTTTTGGCTAATTGTGAGCGGTACGAACGGATGGAATCAATATTGCATGGAGGGGATGAAAAAGGGAGTGGGAGGACGAGGTGAAAACAAGTGATAAGTGAATTAAAAAAAAACGGCACAGACGGCTGTTACGTGAACTTATCTTTGTAGCCAGGTGACAAGTGAGTATTGATCCGAAACGCTGGATCAGAAACGCTTGTCGGCACTGGAAAGCACTTTAGGCAGCTGGGGAGACCCTTTGCATTGATCGTTAGGAATCCCTGATCGATTCGAAATAATTGGATCGAATGTGTGTTTCCACGGTAGAGAATAATTCTCTCAACTTTTTTCGCTCTCCCTCCCTCTCTCCCTGATTTACCTGATTTTATCCCTCTCTCATTATTTCTCCTTTCACTCCCCTGTAAAAGCACTCCTGCGTATTACGATTTCCCTAAGGACTACCGACGATCGATAGGGAATAAATAAAAAGCAGCGATGCGAAGCAACTGCCGTTAGTTTACGACTCGTAAAGCCACGCGACGCGGCAGTGACCATAAACAAAGCAGCGACATGCCTTCCTTATACGTGTCCTCCTTTGGTTCATTTCGGTCAGGAATGGCCAATACTGAAATTCTATCACGATGAGGGACACGCGACGTACTTCGGAGTCCTGGTGGAAGCGCCCCTCTGGTGGAGTCGTAAATTTTCAGCCTCCGGGAGAAGCTTTCGCTAGTATCGTACGAACGAGTGGCCACGTGGTTGCCGTTACCTTGGTATTTGGATCTTTCGATAGTACCAGAGAGAAAAGGGGGTAGGTCTTTGAGGGATAACAAAGGAGCTATACTCCTCGTGATGTCATCATGCAGGAATCGTCGCTGGAAGACATCAGCATTGTGGCAATTTCGGCGGTGGACAAAAGTGGTGGGTGTCTAGGAGACCTAACGAACGTCTCCGGGATTTTGTGTAGATTCCTTTGGTATGCGCGGATGTCTTTGAGAGGTACGTGAGTTTTCGGGGTTCCTGCCGTGGTTGGTGGTGAACGTAGCGAGTTTGTAGGGAACCCTGGAAGAAGAGGGATGCTTAGGCCTTATCCGCGAGGATGCTCGTGGAAACGAGGAGGAACGGAGCAAAGTTTCCCAGGAGAGGCTTAACTTCGACGGCGAGGATGACATTGTCTTCTAAGTCTCTGGAGAACCTGGCAGAGCTCGAGAGGAGGGTGTGAGAGTTCACTGGAGTGTTCCAGCTCACTTCACGGACTCTCTCTCTCGGGGGGGGGG
>JARPRH010000495.1:15516-28847 GCA_031763665.1 Calameuta haemorrhoidalis | reverse complement strand
ACCTGGAAGAAGGGTTTAAAGATGGCGAAGACCATATTGAAAATATAAGGCTGATTCACAATGTGCACTCCCTTAAGG
Organism: Calameuta haemorrhoidalis; assembly: GCA_031763665.1. NCBI lineage: Eukaryota > Metazoa > Arthropoda > Insecta > Hymenoptera > Cephidae > Calameuta > Calameuta haemorrhoidalis. The sequence continues at coordinate 28,769 of JARPRH010000495.1, read as the reverse complement.
CGACATGGTAAACACTTCTGTACCCATTCGACCACAGCGCTTGCAAAACTTGGAGTAAAGTACGTCACTTGACTCAAGGAGAGACCATCCATGTCCAAAATAACACGAACACCGGCGACCTTAAAGAAAAAAGAATTTCTTCATCTGTTTCGATAAGATTACTTTTTGAGCTTTTAATAATTGAATCGCGTTAAAATGATAATTTCTTGCTTGCTTAGCGACGATATGCTCTTATCAGGTTTGTACGAAGCTCTCGAAATGGCTGCTGATTACCATCGGTCGTTCAAATTTTTCTGCCACCTGTTTCACAATTTCTTTGTTTCTGTTTAGAGACATTCACTTACTTGAGTCATTGGCTCTGCCATTGCTGCCTCTAGGGCCAACATAACCCCTTTGAAAATTTGTTCCAAACTTATTTCTTTTGGCTTCCACTTTCGTCCACTTTCGAGCAAGAGAATTCTCTCGCCGCTGTTGCAGCGTAACGGAAGTGGCGTCAGGATGCCGGAAGCTAAGATCGCCTTCTCCTTACTGGGTAACAGACCTTCGCAAATACGTGGATGGGACAATCGATACTTATAGAAACGTTTCATCTGCGATATAAAAAAAAAATTATCAAATAATCTTCTCCTCAGTATTGATAATACACAAATGGTCTTTAAAAACTTACCAATTCAAAAGCACTTTTAGCATACCACTTGCATGGTCTTAAAAACTTTATCAAATACTCCTCCTCTTCCGGTACTACCAAACCAGGTTCACCTGCGTAACGTAATTACTTATTAATAGCCAAAAAAGACAAGGCATTGCGAAAAATTAACAAAACAAAAAACTTATTTTAATTAATTCATCATTAATTATTATTGATTGCAGAACAGAATGAATAATTCCCATTCCCGGTTGCGGATATCGTATGATTATTAGAATAAAGCATTAACAAGTAAAATGAGTGTAATGCAGTCAGTATTGTTACTATGCCGTTGTCATAAGTAAATGTCGCTGGATATATTTTGACTTCCGCGTGACGACCACTTTTGCAATCCACCGTTTGGGCCTCTCGAAAACTTGCAGTTTTTGAATTTTTTAACAACCACGACACGCAGAAGCTTTACGATACAGGCCAGTGCAAAAGAAGATATTTAATTATACTCCTCACCTACACGTATGAGCTATATACTAAGCAAATATATAGGTACGCTATACTGCTGGGTAATATATTATTTGTCTAATGACATTTTTCTATAATTAAAACTTTTAATTACACAATGAGTCGACGAGAAGCAAAAGTTTACAGGGTAGAATCAAATCGTAAGAGACAATCCTCCAAGAAATGATTGCCTAACATCTGAAATACTCAGGGATAAAAATAGATAAATTTTCGAAATCATAATTATCTTTTTAAAAGCAAAAATACAAAAAAAAAGAATTGTCACTGCACTAGGTGCTCGCTCCTTGTATTCGTATTGAATAACAAATAACGAGAATCGTGGCCAGTATTTTTCCATGGCAATAAGAAAAATTCAAAGAAAGAACTGGTTTATCTGGGAACGTGCTGTCTGTGTGGGAAATACCAGGGAGAAAACTGTCCCTCTCACTCGTCATTAGGCGAACGTACTTATTCGCATCTCAGTCGACTTTCAAGTCGTATACGGATTTCGTATAAATGCGATTTTGTACACTGACTTTTTGAATTTCGCGCCACGTAAAATAACAACTAGTTAGCCATAGTTGGATGGAATAAAAAAAAGGTAAGCAAGTAACGTTACATTTCAGGATACGTTTCGAAACTTTCTGTCGGTATTGCGAGATGGTTGCGTCTCATTTTATTTCATACGGATAAATAGGGACACGAAAATACTCGTAGTACTTTCAGTGATTTTTGGAACACATATTCAGTGTACCTGTACAATAACAGTACGTAAATAGATGCGATCTTCTGTGAATTTGGTAAAATCTTTTCAGAATGAAGAATCAGGCTAAGGTTTGAATATCATCGAGAGTATTCTAGTTGTCCTTGTCTTCAAAGTCAATGACCAGTTATTCTACCAAGACGGTAATGCCGAAGAAAGTGACTGAGGTGCTCCGAAGGCTACATAACAACGTGTAGCGCTTCGCTACGAGTTTAAGGTACGAATAGGAAAACAATTTTAAAAGCAGACGATTACGTTAATTATCGTGCAACTGGAAAAGATCCAGTTATTTGAATACAAGAAAAATATTGTCGTTGACTGTACTGCCAATTTTTGTGTGTAAAACTATACTGCGCACGAACTTTTTTTTACCTCTTATGTACTCTCGAAGTTCACGTAGGCTCGTCTCCACAACTTCAGGTATTTCCCTGAGTTCGGTTCTTGCTTTGTTCTTGTAAAACTCATCGAGTTCATCAGGTTGAAATATAAATTCATACTTTCCCACTTTTATTTTCGGTGTCATTTTTAATCTCTCTATCAGTGATGCTTGTCGACCGGGCTCAAGGTTCTTATGCTCTGCCATTGCACTGTACCGAGCACGGTCACCTTTCTTCTTTCTTTATTGTCACTTTTTATAATTTTTATGGTATCTTCTTCTTCTTCTGCACCTTTCACACTTTCAGGTCAGAACGATGAATATCTGCCGAAGAGAAAGCTTTCGTCAGGATATTATACAGGCCTACTTATTCAGATTCGCTTTCCACGGTGACGATATAATCTTATGTAGAAAGATTAAAAAATGTTTCTTATGTTATAAGAATAAGTGCCAAATACTAGAGCTTTAGGGTCACCTTAAGGGGTCTTGCACACAAAACTTCAGCAAGCATACTGTAAGGTACAGACCGTTTAGCATACGTTCATGACTTTGTAAAATTGATTAGATTATCGATAACGTGCACTGATTGGACTAAACCTTACATTATCTCTCTAAACTCTCAATTCTTGATAAATAACTGATAATGCAAATGCAATGATATTATTTTGCCTATTACAAATAACTTACTTAAGCTGCTAACAGATGTTTATGAACCGGGTTAGAAGTAAAAAAAAATAACTTAAATACACTGATGACTTATTTTGATATTTTTTTAAGTCAAATAAATTGTTCAAGAGAAAAGATAAATTCATCCAATGCGCTGGCCTCACCAACCTTGACTGTTCCACGCAACGAACCTTACTGAAGTCGAACTACGATTCTTCCCCACTTCATTCTGAATTCCTCTGAACGTTGTACCTTCTCGTACTAAAACAAACGTATGCGATGGAACCGAATAAAATGATATTACGATACGGAATTTCAAGTGAGGTTATTCGGTCAACTTGCTTTCCTACGCGTAAATTAATTTAACTTTCATTTTCAAAGTTCGCAGTACGTACAATCTTTATCGCACACTGCCGACACAGATAACACCATACAATAAATTGACATACAAAGATTTATTAGTACTTTCACATCTATGTGCACAATATTAAATATAATTATAACAAAATAATTCTAATTAATGTATTTAAGTCTAATTAATATGATTTTGTTTACAACAATTTTTTCGTTTCAATTTTTAACAGCTCTTACATACATAGATATAAAAAAAAAAGTACAATTCTAATAATCAGTCTCTTCAGTTTTTCCGGAGCCCGTATGTGTTCCATTCTGAAAGTAAAGTAAAAGAATATTTTAATAAATTTAGATTGTCATATGGTGAATGATTTCGTGTTCTAATTGTAAGAAGACGGATATCGTTATACAGATTCATAATGGTGAATCATCCTGACACAATATCGGTATAGTCGACTCTGTATAATCGCGCACCCGGGACTTCAAAACGCGATAACTTTCGAGAAACCGATATTACAGAGAGCTCCTGCTTCACTGTGATATACAGAGCGTTCGACAGAGCGCGGCTACACGTCCGGGTAACAAATGCATAAAAGAGTGAGTGAAGCTTTCCCTTCTTGATGCAAGAGCTTAAAAAGAGTGGGAAAATGCAGCTATACGAAGTGTATAAAGTATAGCGAGAATCAACTGTGAATCAAACAGCGATTACAATATAATGTACAATTTATCAGTGATTTAATTAAAATTATTATATATATATCCACATGCATATAGTGACGTTATGGACAGGACAGAAAAGGTTCCGAAATAGTAACTTCCATTTTTCAACTTCGGGATGCATTTCCGGTTCTTTTCCGCAGCCCAACACGCAACGGGCCAGACACTCCCGGGTCATAGGCTAATTTTTCGGCAATACGCTAATGCAAAATTTTATAAAATATTTCATACGTCAAGACCACGACACCGGTACCGAGTTTCCATGACAACAAGACGCCACCAACGGAGGACAAGCAAGACCTTACGTGAAGGAATGCGGAGAGTGTCGTGCCGACCTGACGACTCCGCCACATATTCGAACGTACCCGAAAGAGTAAGGAGTCATCCAAAAGGACGCCGCCACGAACTTTAACCTCACTTCCCGTTTCGTAACGCCGGTACCGACAGTCAAGATTACAATGATTGTTACCAAAGACGAGGAAATCTCGAATTTTGCGAGGCTCCTCGTGATGAAGGATCAGCGGGTCCCAGAGAGGAGACACCGTAACTAACCTGCTGCAGGAGGCAGAGACCTACCGAACACATCAGGATTCCAGCGATTATCGTCGAGGACAGGGTCGAAACCTCTCCGCCACCAGAGGTCACTGCACATTCCACGCTCTAGCAGTTAGAGTATGACAACTTTTCACCCGGCTAACGTGTGACGACAGTCACGTCACAGTATTACGTTTATTCCGCGTCTGAACTTTTATTTTAACGCCGTAATTACGAGTATCGTGTATCGCTGATCAGTGGAAGCCTCCGGCATCTACCGGATATTTTCGAGTCCGTCTCGTGGGGGTAAGGCGGTTGAACCACAGATGTCACTCTAATATTATTTCGAGTTTATTATTTGAGGAATAGTTCCGATGGCAGGACGTTTGTAACGGCGTAATAACACGACTGTCATGTATGAATCCTCCCGAGGATCTTATTGGCTATTCGTGGGCACTACTTTTGTTTGCTAGTGAGAACGCGAGTCCAGCTCTACAGCGAAATTTGTTTGTACTTCATTCTTTTCTGTATTGTAGTCAGGTGCGAGCTTTGGGTCGCCATCAGTTTCGATAATACCGGTAAGAATCTTGTAACGAGTCATGAAATCTTTTCCAATCAGATAATTTCCTTATTTGTGTTCGCGTCTCGCACTTTACTTCCAAGGCCTCGGTCTATGAACGCTTTTCGAATCGCTAGCTTCGAAAAGATTTCCTGTATCGCATATTCCTTTTGTTCACTAATATTTCTTGATTTTGTAACATTTTGACACATTGACCTTAACTGAAAGATTCCGCGTGTTCTCGCTCTTCGAGGACGCGTGATTTGTACCGTCCTTTTCTTGCCTCTCGAGACCTTACGCATAGTCGTGTCAGTAACGTGTTGTTCTGCTTCGCGGGATCTCGCGTATCGACACGTTGTTAATTTTACAAAAATTTAGTTCAGGTTCGATTCTGTTTAATATATCTGAATTGTTACTAAAATTATTTCTGACTTGTCTTGGAATTTTCGTTTGCTATTTCTTCAATTTCTAAATTGTCAGAAATAAACGGACACCCGTTACTGTTTTCCTTTTCGAGGTTCTCAGTCTCCCGACCGGTTCCCTTAACAACATCTAGGCATTCCCTGTTTCTCTACCATCCTATATCGTCTGTGCTAGTCGGTTGCGCTTCCTCCGCCGTCCTTTCTGGAATTCTTTTGCAGATTTCGCTCCGTGACGCAAAGGGGCGTCTGACGCCCAATCGGTTCTTAACGTATCTTGTCTCAGGGGACAGAGTTTCGAGTCAATTGTCGACGAAAAATCAGCTGTGTTACTACTTAAATCAAGGGTATTTTTTTTTTAGTAGTTTCCGTTCTATCCTATTCCGATTTTTCGTCACAGTGTATGTATATGCTTATATACAAGATTATTCAGGACTATACATGCACTTGAATAAGGCTCTACCGTAAGAATTAACCTCCGGACCACCGTATGTTTTCTTTCGAGTTTTTACTATTTTCAAAATATTTAAACCTAGAAGGATAACCTATGTGAATTTCACTCCCAAGCCCAATACATTTTTAATGTAGTTTCCAAGATAAGGACTCGAGCACTTCCAAGATATGAAGTTGAATTTTGTACATCTCTTGGCAAGTGCTTAACAGTCGTACGTGAAAATTTTCAAAATTATTGCTATATATATATATATTCACTGTCACATATGGAATAAAAATAGCCCAAAAGCTTCCAGACGGTAAAAGTTGATGAAAATTGTAGTAGATATTTCGTGTACATCAAACATTACTATGATAATTTTAAAATTGAAAATCTTGAAATTTTCAAATAATTTTTTACTCCATTATTCAAACAATATGTGATATGCAATTTTTAAAAAATAATGAATCTCTGTCCTTCAGTGTATCTCAAAAATAATACCTTACGTAAGAAATATTTTTTGAAATAATTGATATACATGGAATTTACAAAATTTGGAATACTATTATTATCATGTTTGGCGAACAACCCTAAGCGACTTACTGAAGTGATTGAATAAGTAATGAAAGTCTAGCAGCGCGTTCTGCGCCTGTATAAAGGTGTCAGGTGGTCTGGAGGTTAATAAAAATCAAATTGATAGAATCATCTTTAGTTGATTCAATGGCCCTTAATAACCGTGTATATATCAGACTAAATTGAATTGTTAATTGATTTCTTTTTTGTGTTTCCTCTGACCTCTTATTTTGTCCTCGCACTTTATCAATGTCGGATACCAATCAGCACCGCGATAATCAATCTCAGGCAATTCGCCCCCGTAGTTCTTTGGCAAATGACTTGGTACCATGTAGTTGTGTAGTGATGACATTTTCGTTCCGTGGAAGAACATGCGACTCTTTAGTTTCTCCCTAATGAACGGTTTGAACATGGCCCATACCATGTTGAAAATGAACGGCTGCTTGACAATGTGAACCTACAAAATCAAAATGAAATATTAATTTGAGAAATATAAAAATGACGATTTGGAAATTAAGAAAAATTTTTTTTAATTACCTCCTTAAGCCGAAGTGGCATGGCGTCTTGAATGAAACTCAAAAGTCTCATACTGAATGATGGCGTCAGTCCCAAAACTTGTTTCATTGATAAACCATCGAAATCCATTATTACTACGACTCCACGTACCTGAAAGAAAAAGTTGACAATAAATTCCAAATTATCTAAATTATATAAATATTTATATATCTATATACACTGAGTGAACTGTTCAACTGTAAGAGGAAATTATAAAAAGTCATTTGATCTCTTATACGAATTATTTCGATCATCTAGACCAATAGTACGGATCTAGGCGTATGAATAATTAATCAATAAGAAAGATCAATCTTAATTAATTTGTTAAAAAAATATTACGCTTAAATAATCATAATATCACGTCGATATTATTAAGTTAAATGAAAATACAGTTTATTCCTCTTATCAGCCACCATTAACCTAGGCAAGTAACCTTAAAGATTTTTTCTCACGTGACCGCGATATGGATCAATCTTGGCTTTGGACTTTCGATTGTTCATCGATAAAGTAAGCTATATCGATCGTTTCCTTATCGGAGCACAAAGTACACTTCGTGCTTCAGTTCAAAGTGACTGTTCAAGATAAACGGTATGATAGTCGACGTAGTAGAAAAATGAATTTTAATTTTATGTTATCGATAATAAAAAACTAGTATAAAATTAAATATCAGCGATTAAAATTATTGAACTATCCGCTTCACGTTAACAATGATCTTACTTGAGATTCAGGCTCTAACATAGCCAATTCGTGAATCAAATAAAAAACTCTGAACAGCTGATCGCACGTGACTTTTGAAGGATCCCATGATTTTCCAACGTTCACGATAAGAACTCTTCGTCCCTTATGATCCCTGTTCTTAAGGACGTTGACAACGTTGTTCTCCAGGAAGGACTGTTTCTCATCAGCGGGCATTAAATTGTCAATGAGTGCAGCATTTTTCTCTTTGAAATCGGCAATCCTCTTCAGCAACTCATACGCACTCTGTGCATAAAACTTGCAGGGTCTAAGGAAGATGGTCAAGAATTCATCGTTGGTCTTGTAGTAGATGCTCGGGTCGTCTGAAATTGGCGGGAAAAAAATGCTGTTTAAAAAACAAATTTGTGCTTCTTAATAATAACAATAGAAGACAACAGTTCCCTTTGTGTGATATTTATATCTGATGTTTTACTGTAAATGGACTTCAATTCCAAGTCGATGACATCATCGAGTCACTTCAGAAATTTGTGCTCACCGCTGAGCACGTCAAACTCCATTATCAAAGAACAAAGAGAAACGTACAATCAATCTGAATTTACGTCCAATAATATTTCTGATAAAAAGATATATCCCGAGCACATATATTAATTATCAAATTATGACGTACATGCTAGATTTAATACATTATAATGCACTTTGACAACATGCTGATAACGGTGATATCAAAATATATGCATATTATGCAAGTATCGTTTTTTAATGCTTGTTATACCAAAAAGACGAGCCAAGAGTGATTGTGAAGTGAATCATATGAACTTTTGACTTTGCGTGACGACTGTATTAACTAATAAGCAATACAAAGAATTTCTGGTACCAGATGAAGGATGATTTCCTTTGTGTCTTGTGCATATATACGTTAAGTGCCCATATGAGCTTTGGTATGTACAGTGATATGAAAATGACGATAACGTGCAAGTAATGGATACGAAATGACAATAGATGTCCAAGTGAATTTACGAAATTACATGCTTTAATGGATCCTCTCTATAGTCATCCTTAGGCATTTTTATTTTCCGATTTTTTTTTCAAAGATCGTGTTTTTAATTTATAGCAACAATTTTATATCGTAAATTGACGCAAACTTTACGGAATTGAATCGACCTGTGATAAACGATGCTTATGGACGATTTTTCAATTTATATAAATAATAGTGCCTTAACGAAGCTCCTATCTACCTGACTGATTAATATCCAAATAATTTTGAATACGGAACGTCGATTTACCGGATTTTTCAACCCAAACGCACCACCTGAACATGGTTTTTAACATAAGAATCAAATAGGTACGCTAACTTCAAGTTGTGCGTTTGGACTGAATAATCTTGTATAATAAAATACCGTATATATGAGGTTATTCAGTACAAATGCACCATCTGGAAGTAATTGTACCATAAATATAAAATATTTGAACTATATATATTTTAATAATTTTTTAATTGTATTTTTATTAAATCTATCCATGCTTTTCTCATGATTGATAAACGTGGAATTTATATATTTTATATCTGCTGTATTATCATTGCGTGTTGAATACATATATAGTATATTGAGCAGATATTCGAAAAAAAAGGAAATACCAGAGAGAAAGATCATTGGCAGTAAAACATAAGTTTAATGAACGCACATGTCAATATCTCTTTGTCACTTTATTTGTTTCTTGATAACTTTTTATTTCTTTTGAAGAAGCAGAATAACGATTGATTAGGAACAACGTTGAACGAATTTGTGAAATTGTATTAACCAATCTTGAAATGACTTCTACTTATAATTATTGCAAATTATAAACCGTTTGAAATTATTAAAGTAGACTTCTTGAATAAACATAAGGTTATCTTGACGGCCAGTGTGTGACCCTGAGCTCCCAGTTAAACTGTATTTCCTGTAGTTATACCGAATCGCGTTACACAATTTCAGTTGGTTATACGAACAACAAAATGGAAAAATGATAAAGCCGTTAAAGACTCATGAAAGTTTGTATTAAAAAAACGAGTTCTGCAATTTGTATATTAAATGAAAGGAAAACAATTTAATTGCAGAATAATAATTTAGTTTACGAATTAAGATACCCTACGCAATCTTTAGTACAGAAATAGCTTATTTACGTACAACTACGAGTGTGTAAATTTCGTGAAATTTGTTAGCAATTTTTAATCTTTTAATACAAAGTATTCCACGAGAAAAGTACTCACCCTCTATAAGTTTTCTCAAAGCTTCGATTCCATTCTTCACGTTTTCCGGCGTCTCCCTAAGTTCCTTTTCCGCAATCGCACGGGTCTCCGGACCGATCTGTCCATCCTCTAGTTGAAAGGCCATGACGCTTTTTTCTTAGACAATGTTGTAACAGATACTTCTCTAAAATAAAAAACTTTAGAGTACTAAATGCCGATCCTCGCACCAGGACGCTCGCGATATATCTGTCCCCTGGAACGTCGGGGCGGCCTCCTCTTGTCCACATCTCAATCCAATCTTTGACCGCACAAAGTCCAATCGACACTCAATTCAAAGCATCAGGCTTTACTTCAGTCATTTTGAAATACAGTGATATACGTCATCCCGCGTTTCTGTCCCTGATAAAGACCTCCCTCTCTTGAGTATTATTTCTGACCGATAAGGCTGCCATGAGAAACGCATCTTTGTCCTCTTCATCGGCTGTAGCCCAGCTGCAGCAGTTTCACCTTGAGCTTGGCTGTTTGGGCTGTTTAAAAAATGAGAATATATAGGTGACGATGACGTTAAGTGAACGAGATCAGAATTAATTTTTTATACTAATTAAATCATGCTAAACTCGTTAAACGATTATGACAATTATTGCAGTTATAATTCTAATAAAAATTTCAAATTTTAAAAATTCCTTTCATCCATACATATCGTTTACGTTTCCTATCCAGAGGATTCAGATAAATCCGTAAAGGTCGTCTTATCTTCTTTGTATATAGGGTCATAGGGTATGTAATCCTATCGCATTAGAAAATTTTTTAGGAATTATCTCCTTCTAGGTTTCTTGTAACATGAGAACTTATGAAAAATTTTAATTACTCACGTAAGGGTTGTTCCAGGAATAATAGAGAAATTACTTGAATGGCTAAGAATCTTGATTAATATTCTCTGTGCTGATGAAAATAAGATATATGCAAAATCCGAGCTTTCCAGGAGTCTCATTAGTCTCAGGGCTTTGGAAGAGGAATTACCTGTGGAAAATCCATTATAATGACATTTACTGTGGTAACGTGTAAGTCCATCTAAAGATGTAACTGGGAAACCTGAATGTAACGCAATCCTCTTTTAATAAGAAAACACCTAGGTGCCAATTTAACCCTCGCCTTTAGTCCGGACGTGCTTTACTTCATATCGAGGTCGTACGTTATCTAAATATCAAGTTCGATACTAAGCACCTTCTCCGTCTTTGTCGACATTCGTTCGAAGTAAACAACTGCCGCATATTTTTTCAATATGCTTAGTCTCGCAGACTCGATATACTTTCGTTATTTAAATAAATTTACAGATTGTAAAGTTTTTGAAACGTTTTCAAGAGTAGCACGTGACGTCATTGCGATGGACAGTGACAGAGGAAAAGGAATATCGTATTGTACGTATTCATATTTATGTATATTACTTACAAATGCGTTAACAGTTTGACGATGCTCTTCTTTGTTCATAAGTCGAGTGTGAAACGTCATGATGGGACATTCAAATTATTCTGACAAAAAGTGTCCTGTCAAAGTGATTGAAATATTAGTAAGATTTGGGGTACCAAGTCCATGCTGGACGAAATGATGGATCCATACGAATCTAATTGCCTTATCTTAACATTCGAAAAGAGTCGTATTTCATTTATTCCGTGACATGAGATTGGATGACAATTGACTGCCTGAAATTATAGATATAATTCGGATGTATTCGCGCAAGTTCGTTGAAATTATTTTAATTTTTAACGAGAATGAAACGTTAATTTTTTGAGGCGTTACAAAACAGACTGGGCGGCAACTATACGGTAAAGGACTGTTTGCAATAAACTGTGCACAATGTATTTTTATAATCTGAAGACTGTGCACTACGGATTATTCTTGTAAAGTTGTCTGATGTTGAGTTATCACGTGCAGAGAGAGTTGGAGTGCTCTCTTGCATAATTGACCCGTGCATAATTCGTTGGTACCCGATACGCACTTGCCTATCGGTAAAGAAGGTTTAATCACACGAGCAAAACTGCCTTACCGTTCGTAGGTACTTACGATGAGCACAGTACAAAGTTTTTAATTCTCATACGAGATGGTATCAGTAGTAATGTTCCAAAAAATATAACTGAAATAAAACGCGTTCAATCGTTTTGTTTTTCTCGTTTCGTTTCGTATACATATTTTCGAGTGAAGTGCGGCATCCAGTGTGTGTGCAGACGCGTGTGTGTGTGTCGACGCACCGCGTTTTATCGGATGTATTCTTTCCAGTTTTTTTCGATAAAAACTTGCTAGTAAGAATGGAGAAGCCGGATTTTATTGCGAACGATGTCATTGATGGCGTGTGGTCGTTTTTGCAAAGTGTAAGTACACATAATGTCAGGAATAAAGAGATGCTTCGTAATCCGAGGTTATTAAAAGTCTATAGTAAAAGGGAAAGTTTTGTTTATGTGTATTTAGAATGCACCGGCTGTCAGCCGGGGATCTTATTATGCCAGATCACCTTTTCGGTCCAGTCATTTAATCGTGACACGTAATTCAGAGAATTGCAAACGTAGTTTATGAGTAGTCTTGATTTTTCCTAATTATAATCCAATCAAGACATTATATGGATATAGGTATATGAAACTAAGCTTTGTAACGAATACACTTCAACCTATTTTATTAGATCATCCAGGAACAGCCAGGACCTTGAAATACCCTCTGGTATCATTTCCAATGCAGATATTATGAAATTGTTGCAGTAGTTATGTACATCATTCACTAGTTATTAAAATTTGACAAATGATGAAGTAATATTCAATTCGTAGCAACGTGATAATTATAATTTATTTATCATACGCGTTCTTGAACATAAATTATTAACATACAAAAAATATTGCGTCAAGCGAAATTTTTTTTTTCTCACAGCAATACAGTTTAAAATTAGCAGGGTTTTGCTTTAAACAGAAACATTTTTTCATTGGATATTAATACCCTTGCCACAGTTTGATAGTATACCTAATGAAACAGGGAGGAGTCTATGGCAATTGGAACATTATCCAGATTGCTCTTGGAGCAGTGTTGGAAAGTGTTTAGATGGTGAAAAGAATTGAGATAGATCATCTTTAACATTTATACAATTTTCATGTGGTTTCAGATTGAATGGAAGGATCCGTGGTTTGCACTTTTATTAACTTTTCATGTTGCTGTCACAATGACAGCACTGATGACACGAAATCATGCTAATTTCCA
>JARPRH010000493.1:626469-641108 GCA_031763665.1 Calameuta haemorrhoidalis | reverse complement strand
ATTTAAAATCAATTTTGATATGACACGTCAAGCAGATTAATTAGGAAGCAGATCAAAGCCTAATCCACAGTGTGCTCCGGTGAACCCATTTCTGATTACGTAATCATCATTATGCTCTACTTCAGAGACGCTAAGAAGATTTCGTTTGCGAAAGGCAAACGAAAGTAAAATTTACTAGTACGAATTTAATTCCAAATCATCTCGAACACATTCTTCCGGGAACTTGAAGATCTTCAAGTCGTCTGTTTTAGTCTTTTTCAAGTTCGCATACTTGATCTGAAGCTTAATCAGGATTACCAACTGTCATGCGATAAAAATTGTCACGTATCTTCGGAAAGCATATATCGACAAAAACTTGAAATTCAGCATCGAATAAAAAGCTTTACAAAAAAGAAAACTTGAAAAAGCATTGCCGAGTGAGCGTGTAAAATGTTACAAGTCAAAAGTTAGAAAACCTGTCTTTGAAAGAAATTCGATAGATTTGACAGAGAAAAATAATGAAAATAAAAAAACAATGAGAACTTGAACTCCCTGAAGCTGTACCTATCAATGGAGATGAAAAAAGCATAAAATAATTTTTTGAAAATCATTCAAGTTTTTCAAAATAAGAATTTCACACTTTACAACTTACTTTAAGATGCATGGTAAAAAAACAGGCTGAGAGAAACTGATAAGAATTTCAAACGCTTCAAATGTATTACCGAACACATTCCTAGCAAGATACAATTTATCAAGTCAAACTTTACCAAAGCTACAGCCAAGTTACTTAGTTCAGGATCAGTTTTTCCAAAAGTTTACTTGTCAAAACCAAAAGTTAGGTCAGTTAACACGTGCTTTTTCAAAAATAGATTTTAAGATTACGATTGCGTATGATCGTTAGAATCGCGCGATTCAATATCTGACAGCTGTCAAAAATGACAGATGAATAAACAATTTTAATACGCACGTGTTGTAACGGTACTATTTTTACTATGACTTATATTTCTCTTATCTGCTACTCAAAGAAGGGTTAAATCCACAAGAAGAATTATTCCCTTCATTTATTATTACGTACTTCTCTTTATCTCTTGTTTAATCGTAATATATCAAGCCCATTTAAATTTCTCTAGCGCAATATATTGCTCCAAGGTACGTGACTGGAAAAATCTATACTCCGCGAGTACATGCATTGAATTCAATGTCTGTGCGAATACGTATATGAGCTAGGACGAAATGGCAGATTCGCTCTGTACAACTTGGCCAATTATATCCTCCTACTTCGCATAATTGTGGGTATTGGGGATCGATCAAACTTCTGGCAAAGAACGTATTCATCCTAGCAGCTGTTATTCCCAAGGATTTTACAAGTCATGAATAATAATTCGTTTGGATAATTTTCTTTTCAATTATTCAGCTCATTTCTTTTTCCCTCTATTGACATTATCTTGAAAATTGAATGTCGACCCACACAAAAATTCATATTTAAAGACCGACGTGTATACGAAAAAAAAAGAAGAAAAAAAGCTCAATCAAAACTTTAAGAACCTCGAGACAAGATTCGATTATTTTACGTGACCATAATATAAATGCTTCAGCCGAGCAATTTCTGAATTTTGAAATTCATAAATGAAAAATAAAATATATACATACATATTTCATTGATCGTTCAAGAAAATAAAGATTGCTTCCAAGCATGTCTTTCTAGAGACTGCCACTCATTGAAAAGTTCAAGAAAATGTTTTTTGAAAAAAAATCTCAAATCACTGAATAAACTACAGTAAGAGATTTCCCAAAGTACAAATCGATGTTCCATCATTATTTTCCCATCGAACTGCCACCCATCCAAAACTTTTCTCTCTCTTTTCCACCCTCGTCGTTACCACCCGTATTCGGACGTTTGTCCTTATTTCTATTTCTTCTTTTCCACTTTTTCCATTTCCTCGCAACATTTATCTCCTTCGGATCTTCGAATTTGACTTGCAAGTGAAATTCGCTTACTACTACATTACAGTAAACCAACGAGTGGAAAGAGCTCTCTTCTTCTCAGAGCTTTGAATTTAATTTCGGCTCTGCCAGTCGCGGGTTATATTTTATCTCGGGATTCTCTCTGCCTTTAACACGTTTACGATTTGCTATTGCTGTGCGCAAGGCTGCGTCTGGCAAAAGCGCCAAAGATGCTGGAATCGAATTGATTGGTTACTAGAGAGAAAAAAAAAATAAAAAATAAATACAATGCTTTCCTTATCACATCGAGTAAATTTAACCTTGAAAAAACTTTCTCCAATGAAAGTTCAGTCACACTGTGAAACTCGGCAGACAAGTGCTTCGAAACTGACATTAAACGACGCGATAAGGTTATTATTCCTATAAATAAAGATAATGTTCCTGCAACAACAAAAAAACGTCAATTATTGCCGTGCATAAATAGTACTAATAAAAAAAATATCTCCGGGAAAGCTATAAGCTTTTTGTAGGAGCTTTCGCGTAAAATCCTTACGAGCGTCACATGTACAGATATGGATTGGTATTTATTTCCTTTAACAAAAGGGCGCTTACAAGCTTTCGTATACCATTGTTGCTGACGTCCTAGGTGGGTCGATGGCGAGAGAAAATCGAAAAAGTGTTAAAAAACGGTAGAAGAAGAGAAAATAAAAAAAAGGTAGCTTTCATGACCGACGGAACTGTGACAGAGACGGGGAGAGAAATGGCTACCAAAAAAAAAAGATAAAATAAAACTTTTTATACCGAGTCTTTTCTTTTTTCTTTCATGCCGCCTGAGAGAAGATAACTCACGCACGAGAGTTCGCAGCTTCCTCGCTTCCTCTACTTACTCGCTTCATGAAAGCACGCCGTTATGCCCTCTGGCTTTTGGTGGTACGAAATCCCAGAAACTACGAGAGACCCTCGACCTGCCTACTGCCGAGAAGAACGACGCAGTCGCCGTAACGAATCCTTATCCTTGAATTACCTTTTTTTTTTTTTTAATACGAACGAACGACGTTTTGTGCTTTTTCGGTAGAAGAAATTGTTACGAATCCGCAAGCTCGGTTAACAGTCGCGTATTTATCTGATATAAAAATGTATTGGCTGTTGCGTTAAACGTGAAGATACGTATTACCCAATGATATTTGGATAAGCGAATCAATCCGGAAAACGTATAAATTTATGAATAGAAATTCTGTAAACATAATAAACAAACAAAAAGATTCGCAACGACAAAAAATCTTACAGCGTATTGTCATTCCTTCGTCTGGCAAATAACGAAATGGAGATAAGAAAACTCACTTGTTGATTTTTCGGATGGTCTGCTTGAGAGCTGGAAAATCGGGCCTGTCGGCAGCGTCCTGTGCCCAGCATCGTTTCATCAGGGTGGCGACCTGAAAGGAACGAAAAAGAGAAAATAAATATTACTAATCAAGAGAAGTCGGGTAAAGGAGGAAGAAACGTCGAAGAGTGTCAGAAACTAGTGCAGACATTGTATACACGGCGAGCGATTACGAAGACGGCGAAGAAAAGTAATGGCTAGAGGGAGAGAGAGAAAAAATAAAAAGCTTACGAATAAAGAGGCCAGAGAGTCGCTAGCTCGAGAAAAAACTTTTAATTGACCGAGTTCCGTCCCGCTGGGCTGCCTAGTCAACAGGCAGACTTATACGTAAAAGTTGAGGACGCGTTCGGATCGCAGTTTTGAAAGCTCTTTTCGTAGTAACGCGGATGCCGCGAGCCTTCTGCATTATTTGTATTTACGTTGGCAACGAGCCCGTAGAACTTTCTTCGTAAATTACACGTCACGAGTTGCCTATACCAAGGACTAAATATCCTTAACGAGAGCACGGGTCTTAAGCACTGAAATATATGCCTCCTGGAACCTGTCACGACGCGTACCGAAAGACGTTGGGGTTCGTCTCTGTCTCCGTCTCTCTCGCACATTGTAAAGTCTCAGTCAAAAGTTAATATCGAGAGAGAATACGTTCAGCCGCGAGGAAGCAATTCGGTACGATCGTGAATTGTAAATTTTACCTCAGTCTGTACTTAAAATGCGCATTTCGCGATAGAGAAAAGGCAGATGATCCTTCAAAGGGCAAAGATGGATTGAAAATACCTGGCACGCACCGACGCAATATATTGTTGTATGACGGTACGCCTTTTAGTATACATGTATATTTCGGCGGTCACACGCGTAACGTACAGTAGCGCCACTGCGCCATGTTGCGGCGAACTATCGAAACTAGTTCTAGCGCCATCTATCGGGCGCTCGAGGTACTTTTACGTATTTGAATAGATCTGTCAGTTATTCCAGAGAATTTGGTAAATTCTTAAATATTACGAGGTAGATGTTTTTTCTACGTATTCATAAGTTACGCATTTACTGCGTATCTTCGAATTATTCAGCGATACGAGTGAATAACTTTTGTCAATACAGTTGAGTCTCTCGTAGCTTACTTAATATGTCAGATAGGAGAATATAAGCTGTGTGCGAGATTCCACTTGGGAAAAGAATACCGGAGATTCCCTGTGTCCCATATTAAATGGAGGGAACGCATTAAGATTGTAGGGGGCCTAAAGTGACGAAAGGAATTTTAAAATATCTGAATTTTTCTCCCTGAAAATTGCCCGCTTCTCGCGCAATGTTTTTAAATACTTCATTCGACTTGGGGATGATTTGGTAAATTATGAAAATCCATTTACCTCCTCCTCCACGTATGCTTCGTCGATCAACGGTCGCAATGGAGATCCGCCACCACGTTTAACACCCTCGACGATTTCTGAAACAGTGAAAAATAAAGGGACTCCTTAAAATGTAAAATATTACGTCGTTACGAGTGCGTAGCAGATACGTATCTACATACATAACTTAAAGGACGGATACCTTCTGAATCTCTTATACATTCAGTATTTTCGATATTTTTGTGAATTAGCATATAATGATAAAGCGCTGAAAATTCTTATGTAAAATTCAGGGATTTTACTGTTCCAGGGAGATACCACCTGTTATATATTGAAATGCTTGAAAGTTAAAACCACTCGACAATTGAAATCCCTGGCATTCGAAAATTAACAATGGAAATAGGTAATTTGGGTAATCCTTACTTAGAGATACTGAAATAATTTTTTTTTCATTTCCTTTAATAAAACCTTTCATTCGGTTTCAATGGAATAAAAATTATGATAAAGTATGAATACGACGTCGTGATGAGATTCAGTTTTCAACGGTCAGGAGTTTCGAAGATACCACAGAAACGTAAAACCTACGTAAAGTAAAAAAAAAAAAGTGATTGCTCTGAGGTTGATCTGTCGCCCACAAGAGGAGATCCGAATCTCGTGTTAGATCTTCATACGAGTAATTTTTTTACATTATCGCCAAAGACTGACACGAGTCGCGAAATAACCTTAATAACCAGATGCCTAAATCCAAGGTCCAACAGAAAAAATACGATACGGATTTGACGGACGAATTAAAATGAAGGATCGTATTCCGCAGATATGACGATTTGAGCAAACAAAGGTTCCCAGTTATACAAGCTAGTCCTACCCCTGACTTAAGGGAAGAAGGTTAAGCACACAAAAGAAAATGAAAATTTCAGCCCTGATTACAGCATCCCTAAGAGATATCACATTCAAGTGGAAAAAAAACGAGATTGTAACCCAATTGTAACCCAATTTGGATCTAATGCAAAAACAAATCATGTGCAATTTACATAAAAAAATTTTTATGCAAAACAAAGGAAAATACAGAAAAGGGTTATAGCTAATACATATCGACAAAGGAATGTGGTCATATTTTCAGATGTAACGCAGACTCAGTATTTTCCCACAGACACAACCCTTTGAATAAGGTTCATTCGGAAAGCCTCGACCACTGCTTATCACCCAACCACCCCCCTGGAGTTGGTTAAACTATGGGCCGCAAATACGCCGCATATTTTAGAACAACCCTCGTCCGACTAAAACCTGCATATCAGGCTAATAAAAATTCCACGAGCCAAAATTTCTAGGAATTTGAATCCTTAAAAAAAAAAAGTGAAAAACACCTTCACTTCCATCACCCTGCAATTCCTGAGAAAATTCTACTTGACACGAGGATCTACGTAAATTTTACTCCGAAGCCGAAAATATTTTTAACGTGGGTTAGAATTAAAAAAAAAATCTTTCCAGATTCACTCACTGATTTATCCCAAATATTTTGGAGTCATGAATTTTCAAAATTACCTCATAATCGGATATATCGGAAAAAATATATTTGAACACGCGTTGCAAATATAAAAATCTCAATATTTCCATAATAATATGTCAGCCTCCGAGTCTTTGCTGTACCTAATTCCATCAATCCTTCAATGTCCCGAAAAAAAATCTATTGAATATCATCGCACACACGAAAGCTCGCTTAAAAGCTTCCAATCGCAATAAAGTATAGAAAATTGGGTCACAAAGTAACCAACACTCGAAACCATTATATTCCCAAGGGATCGTTTCTGGAAAAACAATCTAGTCAATATATACATATATACTTATCCATAAAAAGGTACATTATCGAAACGTTGGTAAATAATGTGGAAGCCACGTTATATCTTCACTGTGTATATCTATATCTCTCAGTATGCAGTTTATCGTAAGCAAAGAACTCAGTCCATTATTACATCATGCATAAGCGTAAACACAAAGCTCTCGCTTCGTTCATTCGGAAGAGAGAAAAAAATGCGTTTAATTTTACGGAAGAAAAAAAAATGGATCGACACGTAAATATCATTACGTGTCGTTCAAAAATGTCGTTAGGTAAATCCCGTTTGCCTGCACGTTACATAGACATACGGACGATTAATAATTGTCATTGGTATCATTTTTCTTTGCACCCCGATGATTTTTATGCGCTGCAAGTAGCTTCGAAAGTAGCACGCACCCGATACAAATTTTAACAGTAAATTGTTATGCATATGTATACATATGTATATGTATATGTACATATGTATATGTATACATATGCATAGGCACGTTTATGTTTTTTTTACAATTTCTCAATTTTCATATCAATTATCAGCACGACCTTACTAAAAAAAAATTGATTCCAAAGAATAACGCAATAGTCAATTTGCGAAATACAGTACAAAAAAAAGTCAAGTCTCGCGCATACAATTTTCTGTGAAAGTACATAGAGAATAGAGATAACGTGGTACAAGAGTAAAGAAGAAAGGAGACAACCGTAGAAAAATGAAATAGAGAGAGAGAGAGAGAATAGAGCGACAGGTTCTTCTACGTAGGAATTTTAATAAAAAAAAAAAAGAAAAAAAGAAAGATGCAGTGAAGGGGGGTTAGCAGGAGAAAATACGTGTCAGACCGGCATAATCTACCCTACACAGGATTGGTACGTGAGAGTCTCGAAGAGACTGCAATATGTAAAATACATATACACATAATAATAATAATAATAAAAGTGTGAAATCGAGGGAGTTAAAGAAAAATGGGAGGAAAAGTTAGGCAGATCAGATTCTCGCAAAGAGATAAAGACTAGGCAGAGTTTCTCGTGAATATAAAAATAAAAATAAAAAAAAAGAGACACGTGGAACATGGATTCGAGGGTTCTAGCAGGCAATAAAGAAGAATAAAATAAAAAAAAAAGCAAAGAAATCGTGAAAGTGTGAGAGTCGATAGAGAGAAAAAAGAAGGAAATGTCGTGTCTATCTAAAAATAACTATAGAAAAAAAGTGGTGAAAAAAAAACCAAGAGAGGAAAGAATTGGACAATACAGGTTCTCGAAGAAGCCAAAGCAAGAAACGTCGGTAAGTCACGAAGAAGGGTATCTACGAGAAGAATAAAAAAAAAGGGTTAAAACAAAGAAAAATAAGGCTCGACCGAGTTCACGTATGGGCATTAGCGTGAGAAAAACCATATGAAAAGTATATACACGTACGTCGATCGGATCGCTTCAGTGGAGGATCTAACAAAAACAACAGCAAAAAAAAAGCACACAAACCTGAACAAGATAAATGACTGTTGCTGTGCCCAGTACAGTAATACAAGATTCTTTGAGCTGACTGTTTGCTACGAGGGAAATGCCTGACGGATCCAACAAAGACACATTGTTTAGCGTCGGATAATCTCTTGAGCTCGTGGAAGAACGTAAAAAAAAAAATTAAAATATATTTAAAACCAGCCCTGAATGTGTTTGCGTGTGACGTGGTGCACCTTGATTAATTTACTACGTGTGTGTACGTATGTGTATATATATATATATATATATATACTAAACATACGTTTAATCTCCTGACTAGGTTATACTGACCCACGTCATCAGAGCCCAGGGAAGCATTTTATTTTCCAGCCCTTTCACTACCTCGGGCGCACCCCTCGACATGCGCTCTCCTTCGCCCCCCCGTAACCCCCCCGGTAGCCAGGGGCGTCTTATGCATATTTACCCCCGAAACACCCCCTGCTGCCCCCCAACGACCCTAAACCCACCGGCGGCTCTTCGCAGCCAAGTAAATCAGCAAACTTAATGGGACCTAGTCTGGGGGCACGAGGTCTTAGCTTGATGAAGTATCGGATGAGGAGTGAGGTGGTTCATAGAAACGTATAACTCGGCCGTTTTTAATGAGCGAATGACGTAATAGGCCACAGTTAAAAGTGTATATATATATATCTATGGTTAATGGAGGAAACGGCGGATAAGATTGTTAGAAAAAAAAATTTCGAAAAATTTCTTTGCTTCTGCCACGACCAAAATTTTACTTGATAAATTCTGGTTTTATGGTCGTATTCAAAAAATGAATTTATTTGAACAATTTTATTGGACCGGGTGTTTGCGTATATCGTGTGGGGAACGCGAAACGAGCGACCACGTATGACGTATTATGTTCTGGAACAATAATCGTCGCGCTATGAATGTTTCATTTCCTGGCAGAACGCGATGGGATTTTATCAGATTGCGTGCGGTAATGTCCTAGAAATCCAAAATGTCAGTATTCGTTTCACTTGGATTATCGAACAGCTGACAGTCATATGGACGTGAATACGGTCACGTGTGATCACATAAAATGGCACGTAATCACCGATGGCACGTTGAGAATTGAAAAAAAAAAATATAGTCGACTGACAGGACCGAGTTCTGCAGAAAGAGACTTTGCTGATAATCAGATCAGACAGGTTGATACGTATCATATATCATTCATTTACCCAGACTTCCCAGGTCAATGCCACACTCTTGTCCTGAACGCGAACAAGGAGCTTTTGTCGAGCTTTCCTGTATGCTTTTGTTTTTGTATTGTAGCAGGTAATTTTTTTGTACGTACAAAGCTTCGAAAGTTTTGTAAAACTTTTGAAAATTGTACGTCGAGCTTTATTGACTTTCATCGTTCGATTAAAAATTTCATCCGGAAGCTTTTTTTTGTTGTATAAAAATTTGAAAAAAAATCGATTAATCCAATCTGGACAAAATTTACTTTTTTAATGTTGGACCGAGAATTTTTTTTTCCCAGTGGAGTTTAGATTAGTTGGCAATGCAATGGGGGTGGGGGTTTCTTCTTTGGCAAGAGTGGCTTGTGCTTCAGTGGTAGTGGCAGGTTATAGGTCAGCCGGCTATGCTATTCCAACAGTCAATAGCAGCGGTATCAACTGGCCGTGATAGAAGACTGATATTAGTCAGCCAGTAGTGAGTACCAGAACGAGTCAGGCAAATGGTATGAGTAACAGTCCACGGATAGGATTTGAGATCCAGGGGAATCTTATACGTTGAAACTCATATAGAGTTGGCCTCTAGGAAGCACGTGGTATTCGTGGTGGAAAAAGTGTTCAGGTCTGACGCAGTGGAACAAGACAGTGATGGTCAGCCGTTTGAGATTAACGTATGCTACACCAGGGTGCTACTGGTGTACAGCAATGAGTCTGGCACGGAAAACAAAAAAAGCAAAAATTATGTATACGTCCATGTACATAGGCGACATAATGCTAATTACACGTTTACGTAGGTGATTATGAATACTCTAGCAAGTCATTAGGGAAATGAGGAAATTAAATTGTCGGATTCTAAAACGAGTTGACCTACTCCAATGTAAAGTGTGTTATTGCGGAACATTGCACTGCATTCTAACGTATAGCTAGTCAGTCGACACGAATGAGTGTATATAGGGTGTCCCGAAAGAAGCGCATGCGAATCACGTAAATGGGTTCCTTGTTAAAAGATAAGAATATATTAGCTTAATCATTTTTTAATTATGCATTAAAATTACCGAGATTTTTGCATTATTGTTCATCTCGACGTTGGCCAATCAGCGCGCGACCTCTAAGGGACCCGCCCACTTTTATTCAGTACCGACTCGATTTTTAGGGAAACGCGGACACTGATAACCGGAGAAGTTTAATGCGTGTTGCATATTAAAATTAGTGGGTGACATTATTTATCGCGCAACCAAAATGGCGGATTGTAATCATTACTGATAAGATAACCGTGGGAGACGATATAAATTGTCAAACTACTCGAGATACGAAAATATTTGAATTTCACTGGATGGTGCCTCAAGCGTTTTCACAATTTCCATAATATACGATTCTAAGGGAGATACAGGCGTCCCGACGCTGCGTCGTCGGCACGGGTATCTCAGAGAATCCTTGGCAATACAAAGGATGAAAGAGGATCACCGAAAATCAGCATCAAAAGCGTGAACAAATTTATTCCACCGAAAAATGCCTAATATGTGACTTTTGACAAAATTATGAAAACGGCGTAAAAAATCACCGTAAAAAAAAAGTTCACACCTTCTTAACACCACAGAAAAAATAAATATCGTTCCCGCAATTCATTTTAAATGCATTAAATAAAATATCATCAAAGAAAATCTGCAAAGCTCAACAAGGTCTTATCTCTCTGAGATGCAAGTTGCCTCATGAATTCCAAGAATTCTCAAAAGATCCTCAACCTGGAATCCGATAGCATTTTCTAGAAAGTCACTACAGACTCCCTCGCTGTATCCTTTATATTTTTCTCTAAACAAAAGATCTCGAAAGCATACACGCTTAAGTCTGGTTGCCGTCGCCAAACCGTTACGGTGATCCTAGTCTTTGTATTTCCTGGATTTTTCAGTCGGGGTCAAAAGTTCACAGCGATTAAGAAATCAGTGCGAAGATCACACTAGTGACCATAAGATTACAAAATCACGTTAATAAAAAAAAAAAGATTAAATTTTGCAAAACTACAGAACGTCTCATCTACTTTAAAGTCCACGATGACGTAGGTAGAGCTGGACCACGTGAAGTATTTAAAATTCAAATGAAAAATAATAAAATTTCGTTGAAAAATAATAAAATTCTCCGACCCGGCAGGCCACATTTTCTAAAAATTAATTTCTACTGTAAAGAAAAAAAAAAAAATTCTTCATTTCAACCACTTAATTCTACACCAAGAAGATTCAATATAAAACGGCCATTACTGTGTCTATAAACATCCTCCAGGTAAGCACTGCAGTATTCGCAGTTCAGGGTGCAATGGGGTCTGCGAACTTCCAGCAAAGGACTGACGGCTCTTCTTGGACTGGCGCCTCCATCAGGACTTGAACCAGGTAAGGATGGCAAAGCTAGGCTACTGGTGCTCGTCGATGAGACGTTCTTCTCGGCCATGACCCCTGGGTACCTTTGCTCTCTCTTTTTCTTTCTTGTATACTCGCTTATTTTTTCTCTCTCTCTCTCTCACACACTTTTTTTTACTAGATCCCCGTTCGCTCAGTTCCTCACGAAACCGCACGATTCTTCTTTTCCCGACTTCTCCCGAACTTAGCCGAACAATCACGATCGTGCCTGATACAAAAGATTGTATGGATATTTGTTTTTGGAAGGGCAGAGGAAGGGAAGAAAATTTAATTTGAGAACCGCAGGACGAGGCGAATAAAAAGGATAAAGGATAAATGAAACAACTAACGAACTAAGGAGGCAATACGAGCAAATTTCAAGAATCCCCAAGGATCGGAATTCCTTAATAATGATTAAAGCTCACGTACTGGATATTCTTGGGTATCCGAAGAATCCCCCTGAAAGCTCACTGATTGGCGGGAATCGACCAAGGGCTGGTAGATAGGACTTTGAGTTTCCTTGAAGACGAAATTATGAAGGCTGGATGAAATTCAATGGAGGACACGCAGGACCGAGTGATACACTTGCCTAGGAGGGTCCCTCAGTGAAATTTGGTGAAATGAAAATTTTCGTTACAAAAAAAATTATATATCTATATCGAGCGTCCTTTATATACTTTGTGTGGCGAAATAACAAGTTCCTGTGTGTTCCTAAAATTTGACAAAACTGTCAGGTTCTTTTGAGGGGCCATAATTGAAATTTGATATTCAAGTATGAAAGCACGTACTTCAATAATATTTTTGTCTGAATCCACCCGTTTTGCTCGTGAAATCGTATACATAGTTTATTTTTGAAATTTTTTTTCTTTTTTTCCATAATTACGTAATATCGCATGTATAGTTTTTTTTGTCTCTTTCATAGGTATCGATATCAAGCGTATTGCCAAGTCTTAATTTTTAATTCTTTGCCACCCGTTAAATTTTCATCAGGAGCGTATATAAAAAGTGAACCAGACGTACGACTGGGATTCCCTTATCAATAGAAAATGTTATCAGACGGTACTATGCCAACTTGAACGAAACTAAGTTTCGACTTTAGGAAAATTCGAAATACAAGTTTCCAAGGGTTTTATCCAGCTGGGTAGAGCCAAGGAGAAGATCCTAATAGAATAATCGTAAAAGACCTTTTCGTGCTGCTATCACGCTACGTCAAGACGAAACAGACACTTTGGTCCATCCTTTTGCTATCTGTCTCTCTCACACACCCATTAGACCGCAGTCTAACCCAGAAGTGAAAAGGATCGGGAAATTCGATCGAATTTTAATAATAGTATCAAATTCGGATGAATCAGCAGTTGGACCGGAAGTAACGTAAATGCGAATTCGTCTTTATTTCTTACGAAAAAGCTTCGGTCCGTTCGTATTGATTAACGGGGAAGATTGAATTTCGCGCCAAAAATCACGTAATTCAATAGCGCGATAGAACCCAAACGCCTTGGTAACGGTAAGCATAGGGTAATGTGGTCTGCGACTTGCAAAAAAAAAGGCAGCTTTTAATTAAGCTTCTGACAGAAACAGCTTTACAAATTAGTCTCTATAGCCAATCGATACCTGTACCTATATGGGTAGTTTAATTATACTTTGCTTTACGTGGTAGAAACCGGGAGAAAAGAAGCGAGGAAATTCAAAAAGTTTTTAAAGTCACTCAAATTTCTCGAAACATACATAGACCATAAAACGTACTACTTTGGTGTATGTGTGAGTGTGTATATATATATAGACAAGTTGACAATCCATCGAAATGAGTTTCGAAGAACGTGAGATGAATTCGGTATGTCTCAAGAGCAATAGACTCAAAGTTCAAGCCAGAGCTCGATCGGGTATTACTTTAACGCCAACTCGTAAAATATAACTGGTTAAGCTCGACTTACAGTTGAGAATGGAGAATTTTAACGGTGCAAAGTTCAAAGGGTCGTTATAGGTGGTATCCACGTTTCTCAATAATACCGATATACCTTTCTCAATATGGTACACGCTCCGTCGGTAAGGTAGAGCATAAGACCTATCGAAAAATAAAGTAAAATACGTTGAAAAAAAAGAAAAAAAATGACATCGATCCTAAAGTCGAGCTATCTTGACAAAATTTTGATGGCAGTAAAAGTATGTTTTATGACGTCATAAAATTTGTCTGTACGACTAATCACCAATTTTACAAATTTTCCAAAAGTTCTGACAGAGCATTACGTATTGGCTTTGATGTTATAGGTTGTTCGATCGTCTGAATATAATTCAGGGATCGCGGGAAGATACGTAACATTGATCCCGCGGACTGACAGATGAATTTTTAACTTTCCGGAAAGAGAATGAAATTTCCATTAAATTGTGCTACCCGGTATTGTTATATCGCTTGGGACTCAGATACAGCCATTGATAAGTTGAACGATCAAAAAAATTCCTATATGCTGCATTCGATTGTGGTGTACGGGGTTTGGGCAAAGGGAGCTTTCACGCTTGGATGAGCTTTTCGGTCGTAAAGCTTTCGGAAGGAGGAGCAAACGAGGGAAAGGGGGATAGTTGATTTTTGAGAAAATATTTTTGCGTCTCTGAATTTCATTTGGAATATCTCGTTCGATTCGTTATAACGAAAGAGGGCCAATGTCAATTTACATAATTGTACGTTTCGATGAAACGATGATTAACGAGCTCCGCTTCTCTTGTTCTATTTACGACTTTTTTTTTTTCCTCGGCTACGATCGAAGCATTGATAGCGAAAGGTTGATGGCAGATGGTATGGGAAGAGGGGGAGAGGGGGGAGGATGGAGAAAAAGAGTTGAAAAAAAAAGGGTAAATAATGAAAATCCTTTTTAAAGAAAAAGAAAAAATATTTGTACGCGACGGACGGGCAATTTGACTTTTTAAATATTTATTTTGAATTTATCATGAATTGCGTTAAAAATAACACGGGCAATTGTGGATCGTTTAAGCGCTAATATAATAGAGAAGAATGCGAAAGTGATAAAACGTTTTGTCGCGTTGCTATTGAAAAGCCAAACATCCAATTCCAGTTGGACGACGTCTAGGAACTTGGTTACGTACGTGCTCGCGTTACAG
>JARPRH010000493.1:606342-616596 GCA_031763665.1 Calameuta haemorrhoidalis | reverse complement strand
ATCACGTCATCCCAGTGCACCTTCCACGTCATCGACGCGATTTCAGCCTCGAGTTTGAAATGCCTGAAAGTGAAGTTTTGCGTATTATGTTTGAGTGTGTTCGGTGACGTAGACAAGAGACGGGATATTAAAAAGAAAAAAAAGAGGATGAAATGAAAAAGCTTGTCCGTGAGAGAGTGACAAGGACTAAGGGCGGATAAATTTATGAGAAAAGAAGAAAGAGATGGAGAAAGGATGAGAAGGAGAAAAATTTGAAAAAAAGATACAAACGGAGAATCATCGTTAAAATTGTATCATTCGTCTCTCTTGATATTGGAATGTCGACTTTTGTCCTTGGGGAATTGTGCTTCGAGCCTATCAGACGTTATCACTGTAATTCATCGCCCAATTCACTGTGACTGTATTTTCACAGGTCGATTCACACTTTTATTGCTAATTTTATTTATTGGCCTTTTTTTTGTCATAGGATCTTTTTTTTTTGAAGACTTGACAAGACAACCAATTTTTGGTACAAGAATCATTTTCAAAATCCGTTAGGAATAATGTGAAAATATTTTCCTGGTAGCGAACTTTTTGACTATTATGGAAAGGAGAGGAAACTTTTTGAATTAGAGTCACGAGCCGATGACAGTCGGATTTGAGAATGAGTCAGAGACGTCAGGGAGTCTTTTTTTAAAAGTTTTCAGAGACTGACGCTTCGATAACTTTCGAACGAGTAAAAATATTACAGAAATGACTGCCTGTTGGAATGCACCGTAACGTGTCCGACAGAGCGTGCGACGTTTTTCTTTTTTCACACGTTACAAGAAAGTGACACTTTAATAAAATTTTCTGATCGAAAGAAAAATTTTGAAAAAAGTTCTATCACACATTTTTTGTTAATTATGCCAAAACATTGAGAATTAACAGGGTTAAGAATCGAGTAAAAAACCTGTAAGCTCTCACAAAGAAAATGGCGCTTCGACTGTATTGGCTTGGGACAAAAAAAGTAAGGCCATATTTCAAAGAGTCTAAGGACGCCAGGATACGTCTCGCAAAATGCCTAAGGGGACATTTCTTAGAGCGACAGACGATCTCAAGTTAAAAAAATAATGGCATAAATTTGCGTAAGAAAAGGCATTGAAAAGAAAATACAACCAGAGTCAAGAGGTGAAAGTAGTAAAGTAAAACAAGCTCGAAGAGGTCAGCCAGGATTAATAAAAGATTATACTGATTTACCTAAAAAGCAAAAAAAAAGGTCCAAACTACGCAATTACAAAAATGAACAGCAGATCGATGAAAAGATACGATACCATAAAATTACCCAGGGGCTATAATTACCAGTGACCCACGTAACAGCAACAAATAAGGTCAAGATAAGAAATATAATTATTACCTAATTAAAGTAAAAAAAAAAAATTAATTAACCAGATAACCTCGACATCCGTATCAGCAGACTTCACAACGACAGCATCAGTCGGCAATAGAAAACAATTGAAACAAGCACAAAATAAAAATTCATAAAAAACAGCCCACACTGAATACAGCGTTGAAAAAATTTTTTCAAAAAATTATTTTACAATTAATTATCGAAGACGATGATAACCTCTGACCTAATTATTACAAATCATCATCTACCGCGTTGCGTGCATCATCGTTATTCTGACAGCACGTATACATACACGGTGCATCAGCATAATTCTCAAGCATTCAGCCATAATGGGAAACGTGCACGCATCGCCTGACGCAAACGTAACGTAACGCGTATTCGTATGTGCACCTAGAGGACAGATTCTGATACATAATGCATCGACTGATCCTGGAATACAGGATACGGATCGTCTTTGTGCCTTCGACATGTTTGCCTGGGAAACGTGGAGCGTCGACAAGACCCTTGGCAATTCAATATATTTGTAAATGCAAAGACTCCAGAGATATAACCCAAGACGTCAGACTACACGGTGCTCTGACGTACCAAGTGTCCTGTAATATTCCAGTCGATTTTGCATATCTTCGCGTTCCACGATTATTTTATACTTCAATAAAGCAAAAAGAAAGTTCACGCAGTATTTTCGATTGAAAATCATCAAACGGTTACTTGAAATCCTGTGACTCGATTGTCCACGCGTTACGATACTGAATTGGAAATTAGTAATGGGTCATGAATAATTGACTAATTGGTTTCCGCTAGTGGGCTTCCTGGATAGATGTCCGATACTGATAACGATTGATAATTGGATCCGTTTGGATGGACTGCTATACGGTGATTGGACAATGTGATTTTGTGATAACTGATAAATAATACTGTTGGATAAGCCTGGTATGTACATGGGAAACGTAGTTCAAGAGGTCAGGGTTAATCGGATCGTTTGAGAACGTGAAAGTTAAAGCAACGTTCGCATTGCTTATCTGGCGAATTATGGGCAGTCAAATTGGAGCAAATACTGGAGATCAGCTGCAACAATATTAAGCACTGTGCGGTTAAGAACAAGAACAAAAACTCGCGATACAACAGACCCCCTGAGGTTTCAACAACAAAAATTTGAGCAGGATGCATGAACAACATCGAAACAACAGCAATGATACAGGAATTAATTTAGTTATTGTACCACTGAACAACAATAAACAAGTACAAAATATAATTGAATATACAACATCTTTGACAGTAACAACAACAGCAAATTATATTGACAGCTTCAATCGGCGATACTGAGCTTGGAACAAACGATTATTGTGCACATCGACATCAGACAGATTAATAAGACTTGGGTTGTTTTTCTCAAGTTTTGATTCATCAACAAAAGTAATATATTCATGTTACACGACTCGTACGTCAATCAACAGTTCATTCTAGATTCCACATATGACTTGAGCAAGTTTTATAAAAGTTACCGTGTTCAAAGTTTCTATGCACTTTAGATTCGCCGATGCGAACGTAAAATCGATCACAGAAATTGATGCGAACTGGTCCATCTAATTTAACAGTATCCGGTAGCCAGTAGACCGGAAGCGGAAAGTTGTCTGGTACCGAATAAGAATATGAAATCGAGTACGAGCTATCGTACGAGGAGGGTCTAGATCGTCTTGGTAAAATCCGTAAAATGTTTATCGCTGCAGCTTGACGACGTAGGAAATGGATCAATCGTGTAAATCAAAGGCCGACGTAAACGAATTTAAAGCGCAAATAGAATTCAGGGATAAATATTCGAGCAGACGGACATTTTCCAAAGCGGAAATCGCTGCTTATACAATTAAATGTAACGGAAGGCTTGTAAAATAGTGATTCAAATTCCGGTTGCAATTTTTTAAAAAAATTTATCCGTTTTTTGTATATATATACTCATATATATACTTACCGATATATGAATACAGATGCTACCACCAATCCCACTACGATGGAGCTCAGTACGATTGACAAGATCGCGTATCCTGGTAAGGCTGTAATGAAACAATAATGCACAGTCACTGTCAATTATTAACATAAATGACGTAATTTATTCGGTGAATACATTTTTTTTTTAGTCCCGTCTCGTCGAAGACAGACAGAATCATCTGGCCGTACAATGAACGTTATAAAGGATGACGTAACGTCTTTGAGAATAGACAGTGGAATTTTCTAAAGGGAATAAAAGATTTTTTAGTTTCGTGATTAGAAATGCGATTAGAAATGTGGTAAATGAAAATCTAACAATTACGGCAGAAATGTAATTTAGAAAAAATTTACCAAATTGAAAAATAAACTGATGACTCGAAAATTCTATAGAGACTTTTTGTGATGGAACGTAATTTCGTTTAGAATTAATTATGTGAGGGGAAAAAAAATTCTTACAATTATCTGGACACAGAGAACCGTCGAAACCGCAAGCAGGGGTGTCAGGAGGTGGTTCTAATCTTCCGCCAGACCAATGAATTCTTCGACCAGGTACGTATTCCAGGGTCTGATTCGCCCCGTAGTAATTGGCGACGATCTGGAAATGTGGAAATTCAGAGAAAGAAAATTTGAATTGCGTGGTGGGGGTGGGGAGGGGGGGGGGGTGAAACGAAAATATATAATAATAATAAATCGTAATCGAACAAGCCACTGAGAGCACTAATCCCACCGTAATG
Organism: Calameuta haemorrhoidalis; assembly: GCA_031763665.1. Lineage (NCBI taxonomy): Eukaryota > Metazoa > Arthropoda > Insecta > Hymenoptera > Cephidae > Calameuta > Calameuta haemorrhoidalis. The sequence goes on along the minus strand of JARPRH010000493.1, from coordinate 612,510 downwards.
GAAAAGTTGTCGGGACACTGAGAGTAGACACCGGCTGAGAATTAATTAAAAACTAGAATCTATCCCAGACAAGTAATTCCCCAGAAAAGGAGAGCCCGTTTCCGGTTCAGTAATTTCATTACATGAATTAATTACTTGCCATTATTAATCTCCCTCTTGGAAAATTGGACGTTTTTTTTTTATTTAAAAAAAGGTACAGATCTCAGTGTCGTTTGTCATTAAAATTCTTAGGATGATCGTGTGTACAATAATAATAAAAATTTGCCTCTGCCAGATAATAAAATTACCTCAAATTTCGAAGTAGCAGGATTCATGTCCAACAAGGAATAATCAGCGATCCTGTCGCCATTTTCATCGATATTCACGTCACCCGTTATACCTGCAATAGATCAAAATTGTAGTCAATAATTTGAATACAAAGTCGAAACAACCCGACGAAATGACAGAAACAACAACATGTGTTTGTATGATGATTCAAGATGATGTTTTTGTTGAACAAGATTTTTGTTGCTAGTAAAAACAAAGCATGTTTTATGTACAAGCTTATTGGATACAACCGTGAAAAACAACAACAAAGTCTCAAATTTATTTGTATTTTTCTACATCCACATTACTGTGCGACTGATAGCCATGGAAATTCAGTTCGATCTCACAGGATTCCCAGTGGAAACAGTCAGTACGAACTAGTCGAAATATTTTAACGCGTTCTGACGCACCCTTATATATGTATATATATACTTCATCCCTTCCTTATCTTAGAACTTGAAAGGTCCCTGTGGTTTCTTCGCAAACTTTATAATCCATATGCAATTTTCATTCTACATTCTAGTACGGAACCAGCCGCAGAAGGCTCTGCGTCCTTGAAATTTTTTAACTTAGAACGAAGGAATTCTCTTATCGAAAGAGGGTCACAGAGTTGAGAAAGTTTTGCGTCCGCAGAGAGAGAGAAGAAAAAATGAAGAACTAGAGAAAGAGGATAAGAAACCCACAAGAGAAAATGATAGAACGAACGGAGAAGAACGTCCGCAGGCGGAAATCCCGTTGGGAAAAGAATTCAAAAAAAAAAAATGTCGAGTGGATCATCTTTGCGGTGGGGTGAAAGGGGGGGAAAAGGGATGAAAATGGGAAATAAACTATAAAAAAAAGTCACCGACGACTTCGGACGATTAAACCCGTCGGAGACTCGACAAGCTTGAAAATGGATGATTGATTTTTTTAAGGGTAGTTTTTTCAAAAATCCTTTTTACACAAACAAAAATCATTGTCGATTGTAATTCGTACGTGATGAATTTATGTATAATTTTTTTTTGCAACAGAAAAATTCGTCTACGCAACCCTCTCAGAACTGTCAAGGAATCCGATTGAGAATGAAGCAAATGAATTTATCCCCAGAAAGAACTAAACGACAGATTGACAAATGGACGTACAAGGTATCCATTATTTACTCATTTATCGGATATAAATTTACTGAAGTCTAAAGAAACTTTTTCCCACGTCTACTTGCCGACAAACTTTTCCCGTTAAAATCGAGCCCTTCTTTACTTCGGGCGCAACGTTACTGCCGCCTAACCTAACCTAACGATCCGCAATAAGAACGTTTCAGAGACGCTCGTTTACTTCGATAAAGATTTCCCTTCACGTTGCGTTAATCTTATCAGCCTAATTAACCCTTGATTGTTCATAAAAAAAAAGCTGACGCTTTTATCCCAAGCGTTTTACATACGCTCGTCCCTCTGGACCACTTTCCATTAGTCATATTTAAAGTCATCGTAAGGGATGCTTCGTTGGGGCTGGCAACGTCACGAGGACGTAGCCAAAAAAGGAGGCTGGACCAAAAAAATCTGTAATTTTATCACGTTCGTTTTAACTGGGAAACAATATGGAGATACAAAAGGGAAACGAAAGTTTTTGGGAAAAAAAAAAAAATTCTACATGCAATCCTGAAACTGATAAAACGTGAGATACGTCTGTGTACGATAAAACAAGATCGTGGGAGACAAATTGCCCCTTCCCCCCGCCCCCCCTGTTTTTGTTTCCCATGACGAAAACAATAGGAGATTCAATTTTCTCAAAATGGAAAATTTAGGTCGAAATGAAATATCAGAGATGATACGAGAGAATACCAATGGAGATTCTAACGTTGATTGGCATAATAATAATAATAATGGATGAAACAAAAGCCAACAGAAGTCGGAACGATGACGTAATATTATTAATTACCCAGTAAGTCTGAGGGGGATGTATCTGATTACTGAGACAATATATGGAATTCATTAATCAATTTGTCATTCTTATACGTTGTATAATGAACGCGAACGAGACACTAATTTCAATTTAATAAATGATGAACAATTTAATACCGTAATTTGATCATACATTAAGTGACATCGAATCAACATAGGTAGGTAGGTAATTAATTATTATGTCAAATTCTTGTTTTCCTATCACTGTTCTTGTATTCCTTGTATCAAGCTGTACGTATAGTATGGTACTTGTTTCACGAAGTTGGAGTGTTTGTGTCAATCATTATATTGACTTTGACAGCTGGACTTATCATTGTATCAAAATTGAATTATCAGCTGACTATACAAAAAAATTGATTTCCAATAAAATCTGTACTATTCTATATATTTGTTCAGGAAATATATTGCAACTCGATCTTTTTTTTTCCTCAACTTGATTAATGAAGTTGGTTGATCCTGTCAATCCTTAAAGTCCTTTCGATTGCTGACATTTTATTTAAAAGGATGATCCTTTTTTGTTTTTCAACGAAATTAAAGAAAATTAAAAAAGGGGTTAATTAAGCTCGAAATTAAGTCAATCCCTGTAATACTCTGAAAATTTTCTGAACTTTGGTCAATCCGTATTTTGTCTTATTCGAATAAAACTAAATAAAATTTCAAAAAATATTAAACTATCCAAAATTGTATTTACCTTTGAAACTTCTGCCCCACATACGTCTCGTGAGATTTCCGCCGTTCAAGTTGATCTCACCGGGTCTATCGGGAAGACTCTCCTTGAGGGCCAAAGCGTAAAGCAGGACAGCGTCGTAGAAAGCAGTTACGAAAGTAGAGACGGAACTGTTTCCAAATGTGAAATTGTAACGACTCTGCGCCAATGACTTGACCTCCCGTGAAAAGTTCAAATATTCCGCGTTGTCCGGAGTCCTGGCCGTCACGGTCAGAAGTGCCTGATAAGCCTTCCGGGCCTTTTCATTTCTCTCTTCGGTATCCCCCTCCACCCGCCACGGCTCCTCGGTGTTGTTGTCGCTGAAACAACAAATTTTGTTGTTGTCATTGTGCAACGACAAGATGAATATTGATTGAAATTAATATTCCACCGAGGTACCCAAATAGTATAGAAAATTTTCATTAATTCACGAACATTATAATTTCGTGGAAAGAATTTTTACCCCTTTTTTTTCTACATCGCAATTTCACTTCAGTCAGTGATGTAATCGTGGATGCGATGGAAATAAAAATTGGGATTGATCGAAAGAAATAAAAATGTTCGATCGGTGAATTTAAGTGGTAACCTTTTTTTGTCTCTTGTCAGTCATTCGATTTACCACCTATCCCCCCCCCCCCCCTGACCCACCCATTGCGTCACCTTGCTTCACCTGCTCCTCCCACTCCTTTTGTCCTTCACCATTATCTCCTCCTCTCTACGCATCTTCAATCTCATTCCTATCACTGGGTTTCCTTCGACTTCTCGATACTCAATTTTCATTCACTCGGCGTCTTATTTATTTTGAAAAAAAAAGAGCATTTGTTTCTTGCCAAAACGAGAAATTCGGCGCAGCTGGATTAAAGGATTTAGTCAATTGAATTTCGTCGTTTGTGCATGTAAAAAAAATTTATGAACCCCAAATTTTGTATCGACAGTATTTGAAGGTTTACACAGATTTTGTATACGACATCTGACCGAAGCTTTTACGAACTCATAATTTGTTGGTCCTCGCGGTTGAAGACGATTTGTATTTCGATTAAGACACTTGTAGGAAGTTTATAAATAGATCGTGACAAAGAATTTGTTTTTGTGTCTGTTACTTTTCACAAAGTTGAGTAACCTAACTTAATAAGACCAAACGTCATGAAACTTTATTGCGAACGAATCTTGCGTTGGACTAAATTAATTCTACGAAAATTCTCCAGCAGATTTTCCACATCAGCTGTGACAAGTTACTTCGTGAATATCACGTCTCAAGTAGGTAAATACGAATGTTCAAATGTTGATATTCAAGTTTGAGTTGACGAAAGCTCGAAAGAAGAAGACGAAAAGCTTTAATTGATTATTTGTGAGAGACAATTGTGACAAAAATAAACAAGGCGGACAATGAACGAATCTAATAACCGAAAACTAACATTTTGTTACATGAATTTGAGCCAAACTCTATTGATACGGTATCGGAAAATTGTATTGACAATTTTCAATAATTCAATCGGGCCTCGTTAAGTTTTGATTAATCGGCATAAAATTTATATCGAAATTAAGTGTACTTTGACGCTGAACGATAAAGTATAATTAAAAGCCAAAATTAAAATTTGACTAATCAATTTTAATAAAGTCGACAAAGATCCACGCACCCTCGATATTCTTTGTACATAAAACAGAATACGAGGCTAAACTTAATTTCGCTCAATTCAATAAACTTGCATCACTCTTCACTTTTCATTTTCAAAGCTTCGCTATACTTCGCTCGCACCAAGTTCACATCTCTTTGACTCTCGTCAAATAACCTACGGCTGTTATCCGACCTTCCTTCCATTCATTGATTCACGCATCCAGCGTGCTTATTTGCTTACCCGCTTATTTATCCGTATATTTGCTCGTCTTACCGTCGTTTCTTGTTTGCACCCTCAAGTCCCAACAATACCTAAGACCCATTAAAAAAACTGCCTTTCTCAATTTCAACCCTGAACCTATTTCTGAATCGCGATTTGGCAGAGCTTTTTTTTTACAAACACAAAAAAGCTCCCGTCACGAGTGACGCGATCCTTAATTTTCAACACAAAAGCTCGACGAAACAAACAACCCGGATCAAGGTACAAAAAAAAGCTCCTGAACAACAAAAATATTTGTACGAGCGTATACAACAACTGTTGTTTTTGTTGCAAGCACAAGATTCTCGTGCGCGTGCATCAACCTGGAATTTAATGACGGATTAAAGGGCATACAGAACAATGTTAAATCTTTCAGAAGAGCTTTTTCGTGTAGTATATGCATATACGTAAGTACACGCTAAGGGTTTGACGTTTCGCGAAAGCAGTAATGATTGTCATGGGGTGAAGCTTGCAAACAGAATTCAGAGAGCTTTCGCTTGATTCGACGCACCCTGTACAGACAGCGAGCAACGGGGGTTGAAGAGCCCTAACGACGACCCCCATTCAGTAATCTCAACGGTTTGCCGTTCGCGTTTACGCTTGAGGTTAAGCCGGTAAATTCCCCCAAAAATCCCAGTGGTTAGCAACATCGACGCGGCCATCGGCCGTAGGTACGATACATGAAGGTTAAGGGATGAAAGTGACGTAATTCCAAAATAAGAGATAAGCAGAGAAACGTAAAGTGCATAAGCTAAGTGTGGTAAAAAAAAAATCCAGCTTCTTGAATTTCATTAATTCTGGATATTAAAACACCCCTAACGAACCCTTAAGAAACTAACGGTCCATTGTCCACGAAGAAAATGGCATCCCTGGCGTCCCATTACGAAATTGGGATAAAATCTTCAGGGGGTCTTGGGATACGAATTCTGCTTTCATCCCTTAAACATTTCTCGCTCGAGTTAATATAGGGGTTCGTTGCTTTTGGATTCCGACCCTTATCACGGTAAGGAGAATTCCTAATCGAAATTACACGATACTTCGTTTCTTACCTAAACGAGATAAATTAATATCCCAAAGGTAAGCACGTTTATCGAAAAGTCAGTGCAAAAAAAAATTTCGAATACGTCACACGATAACGGCAACAAAATTTCTTTGGTCGGCAAGACAATACAAAATTTACACCTAAAGTCCAAAACCACCCTGAAATTGGCGGAACTGATAAGAGCTCAGGGACTATGGGATTTTAAGGGTGAAAACCCAAGAGACGGTTTAACCCGTGTTAAACGAGTCGCGAACCCAAAAGGACAGGGTAGTTTATTTCCAGTAACAGAGTCGTTTAAATCGA
>JARPRH010000493.1:593333-606124 GCA_031763665.1 Calameuta haemorrhoidalis | reverse complement strand
GACGACAGTTCGATGGAGAAAAAGACATATTCCCCAGAATCCACCATTCCCAATTCCTCAGCAGCCAATAGGATTTCACGTATGGTCGTAGAGTTGGCACACATGACGACAACTGGAAAGAACAAAAAAAAAATCGATTTCGAAATCGATTAACATTCATTATCCACAAATCGTAAATTAACCATTAAAAAAACGGCGATACCATCATGAAAATTTTATTTCATCCATAAAACAGATAATAATCACACACTACTCTGGATAGGCGTCCATGACGTAACTTCGAATCGTGTGTCTTTATTACATGAATCCAATGATAATTTTTGCGTTGAAAAAAAAAATTGAAAATAAAAACACAAGGAACATTCAACGTTTGGCCAAAAACACGAGTGACGTTCGTAAAGGTGATCCGCAAGTGGACCTCAAATGGCGACCAAGTTGAATCGAAGGTTAAATCGAGCGGAGTAAAGAGGGTAGTAAATTGAAGCTGGCGATTCGAGGCATCTTTATACGAATTATGCCCCATCTTTTTTCTCAGACAGCATATAGTCCAGTCCCATATAATGCATATTTGCGCATAGAAAAAAACATTAAATAATAAGGATGGACGTTAAGTAACTAATTTCGCGAATCCCAATATCTTTCTATCATTTCTACTTTATCGCAATATTAATACAGCTCTGATCACTTTTATAGCCTGGAATTTCATTGCAATTTTATTGTCGACCCCAACGAACCCTTTTTCAAATCCGCTATAATAATTTTACGGTTCTCTCCTAAGCACCTGTCGCGTCTACACCTGGGTGTATTAAAAAAAGAATTTTTTTTAATCAACAGTATTTACAAAAAAAAATTTTTTTCTTATCAAGCATAGGTTGTATTTAATATATCAGTTCATGAAAAGACGCCGTAAAGGGGGATGAAGTTCATTGATTTTTTACGGTCGCAATATACCAATGAGATTCTGGCAATGTAAAGGCGCCTGTTACTGATCGTAAAATGCAAAAGTGTCTGTTGGCGGGACAGGGGGAGTGGGTGGTGGGCGGACATTTGACTCGGAGGAAATTTGATTTGGAATCGTCATACAATCGAGCAGTTTAGGATTTCAAGGGAAATAAGTTTAAAAGTCCCTGCATCGTGCACGGGCACTTGCAGCTGCAGCTGCAGACGCTGGTTGTGACATTTTTTTTTCATAATTATAATTCACACAGTGTCAGACCCGACCAGCGGAAGCGTCAAGGGGAAACCGTATACTTAATAAACATTTGCGTAAACTCATCGTAAAGGAAATTACGAAAATTAAACGCATTGTTTTAATTGGCACGTCGAGACAGTCGCAAGCTGTACAAGAGTGATAAAAGCTGCGATAAAGCCAACGAACGATTTAAACGTTCCCGCCATTAGGACGGTGGGAGAGAGAAGGGCCAGAGGGCATTTGGAAAGATAAATATTATTGGAGAATAAAGAAACGTGCATGTTCTGTCACTTGTATTTTTAGACTGACAGGAAGGCACGTGGCGTCGGTTTTTGACAGCTGTCAAAATTTTTATGAAATGTAATTTCAATGAGTTTTAGATTTAATGACGGTTAACGATAGATGCAAAACAAAATATACTACATTATTGTCACGTACAACAACAACAACAACAACAATTGTTTCATTTGTACAAGAAATACAAATGTATATATGAAGTACATATGTGTACGCTGGTTGATTTTGAAAACAATTCACGAGTACGAAATATAGAAAGGGGTTTAAGGGGGTGGACGATTCCATCTATGTGCTAATCTTCTACTTCACTTCCGCTTTTAGTCTTCGCCACTATCTCCGCTGACTAACACTGATAAGATTCTACGTGAGGCAGACCAGGTTCGGATCATATCCCACTGGTGTTCATATTTTTTTTTTTCAAACTCATATCGAAATCCTTCAGGATTTCATGTACGACGCGTCTTGAATTACGAACGTATGCGCCGGGCAACTTGTTACGGCACTGGAATCTTGCGGGTCTTGTTAGCACGAGGAGACACCAGACAAAGGCACGTGCCTGGACTATGCTTAAATTCGTTGGTATGTTTAATCGAAAATTCTGATAAGGCTCATCGACGTCTTATAGTTTTTATGAAGTAATTGATTTTTTTTTATAAGCCATAACCATACGTGTACTGTATGGTAATGTATTTTTGTTAAGTGTTCCGAAATACCAAAGATATATATTTTTTATCAGGGGGAAAGTATTATAATTGTTATCATCCTTGGTGCTTGGATATTTTCGAAACATTTATTTACATGTATATTGTATATGTGCATGAATTTTCAGAAAACCTGCTAAAAAATTCACACGTGCCAAATTTAATATGCAAATCGACTGGGTTTACGTATCCTTTTAAAATTCCGCTTTTGAAACAACCATCCTACCCACTTGCATTTACACAAGTTGTAAGTACATTATATACTATATTTGTAAGTACATTATATACTATACATATGTATGTATATTATGCAACGGTTCCCTGCAGTTCCGACTGACAACGATAACAGCTTCACCTAAGCACCTTGAAATAATTTCAACGTGAAATTCCAGCAGAGTACCGTGAAAATGTATATCTAGACGCAATTTTGAAAATCGCATGGACACTGAAAAACAATAGAAACTGAATCGCTATTGCGACAGTGGAAATGAATTTCTGAATAAAATAAAATACAAGGCAAATTTATGTGTTGTGGTCCATTTACGAAGAAAGAAGGATAAAAAAACTGATTTCCAATAAAAATACACGCACTGAACGAAATTGCCAAATATTAAACGAGCCTATTTTTCGAGATAAAAAATGTCCCGCATACCTCGAGAAATAGTTTTTCTGTAAATAATTCAAAGATATTCCCGAAAAAAAGGGGTGAATAATATTTTATCAAATAGACCTTTGAAAAACGATATTAAAATGCAAATGAAAATCTGATACGTCCTTATACGTATATATTTCCGTGCATCAAAATCCAAAATATAATCGACAAAATTTTTGGTGAAAATCCGAAGAATTAATTTTTCCCATGAAAATATATTTTCCTATCCCTAAATATATTTTGTACGTACGTCAACGTGAAATATTTCACAAACAGGGCAAACCGAATGAAAATTCTTCAATGGAATTTCAAAATAAAAATATTAACCAGATCCATACGCGATACATAAAAATTAATTGCACGTGCTTTTCGAAAAGTTTAACTACCCAACAGAGTAATTGCCAGGCGATTCGTACCAAACTGTCATTCGCATAACGCGCAATGCCAACTGCATTGAAACAAACAATGCTGGCGGTAAACAATAACTTTGCCTGACGTACCCGACGTCAGTGGATAAATTCTCTAACCGCAAAATAAAAACTGTTCCTAAAAGCTACCTGTCATTCCAGAAACTGTCACTAATTGACAACAATGAAAATTTACGAAATCAAAAAGAGCATGGATCGTGAAAAAAAAAATACAAAACCAATTTTGTATTACAAAACAAAAAAGGTCATTGAGCCCAAACCCACTTGAAGTCGGTAATTTGACTCCTATGGTAAAATCGACATTCGGCTGGTGAATTTGAGCCAAATAAATGAATACAGCGATAAAAATCTTTCATTGTAAAAAATAATATTTTGTTTCCTTTAACTTTCTTGTTTCACCAATAGACAAACAATAAAAATAGTACAGACGATTAATTAGAAATTTTATCTCTTCCTGGTCTCTACCTTACTTTATCTCGCTAGCACGAACAATAAGTCTTACAGAAATCTGTAGAAATCCCGGCACGTATCCTTCCCAATTACACGTCTTGTTACAGTGGAGAATTTCAATGGCGGCTTTGCAACGAATCGCATCCACTACTGTGTAGGATTTATCTCATGCGACTAACGTATGAGCGTAAAGTACATACGTGAAGAAAAGGGACATTATAAAATCTGAGATTCTAGGGAGAGAACTAGGGACTTACCCCAGACTTGTCCGGGGCTACTGGTAACGACCACATCTGCGGGAACAGAAGAAACAAATCGTCACACCAGATGGCAGCAGCGTCGCCTGATTCAACCACGAACAACGAAACATACTTTAAAACAATATTGTTCTCGTACGTCCGACGCATTAAGAAACCCAATCAATAATTGCAGGCACAAAAATTTTTTTTTTAATTTTAACAAAGTCAGAATACATATATCCAGTGATCGATAAATACAAACCAGCAGACACAATATTGCACAAGAAAGTAAAGGAACCGAATTGCATGGCGTACAAAGTGAATCGAAAGAAACAAAAAAGATCCAAAGTTTCGAGTGAAAAGTTTTTCAAGTATCGCGGTAACGCGTTTGCTTCGTAAAGAACGATGAAATTTTTTTTCTTTTCTATAGACTGCACATAAAATCTCCGCATCTATCCCGGGACTGAATCGATGACTGACAAACAAAGTTAGGTTAGGTCGGACGACGCAGAGAGTTTCCGTGAGACACGGACTTCGACGTTCCCTCAAGAACTCGGTAAATCGATTTGGTCTACGTATCTACGTTCGGTACCGATTTCACGTGGACAGAGACTCAGCTACCAAGTTTTGACGGTAGGCAAATCGAGTTACGAGGCTGAGAACTTTGCGATATCATTAATCGTAAATGGCGAAGTCAAACTTGGGCAAATCACAGGATTGCCGATCAATGTCCGTGTCCTGAGGCTGAGGAGCCACGTGGATGAATAACGTCAGCGAATGTCAAGTGAGCCGAGCGGAAGCGATAAAAAGTTGTCTTGGTGTGGGATATTGAAAAAAAAAATTTTTTTAATTAAAATTCATTATACGACAATCGATCGATTATCGATATCGACCTGAGGGTCTACTTGTGCAACTTACTCCTGGCTGACTTGGAGAGGAACGTCAGCAGCTCTCGATAGTCCTTGGAATTCGTCGTCTCCTGGTTGAAGCTACGGTGCACTGGCGTCTGGTTCAGGGCCGTAAAAACTGCGCCCAGGGTGAAGTGACATTCCGAATTTCCACGACTGCTCGCCACTCCGTGATTGTGATAAAGAAGTCCGGCCACCTTCCAGCCGAAGCCTCTTAGAATGTGTCGCAGCGCTTCGCCCACCAGACGATGAGAACCCATCATCCTTGTTAAGGTCGGATAATTCTCATCCTTGTGACGGAAAGCATCGGCCTGCGCTCCGGCAGTTAACACGGGGATTCCCCATACGCTGGCGTATCTTGCTACCGGTGCGATAACGTAGTCGCAGACTGGACCCAAAAAAGCGTCTGCTCGGGTCAGAGACAAAGAGACGTTCAAGTCGATGTTATCGCTGAGTTCAGATTTGAAAAAAGTGCGACTAGACTTGGTGGGAGTATGGGAATTTTCAAAAATTTTATACAGTCTCGTCACGCCCTGTGCTCGGGTTGGATTTTTGATTAGGATTTTTTTTACTTTTTTAATTGTTTTTGTGAATATGATATTTAACATTATTTTTATGATTATTCATTTTCGCTTAGTGTAAATGGGAAATACTCGCACTCGCATTGGCTTAAAATATTTTAAGTTTTTCCCCTAAGACCGGGAGAAAGTTAATTAATATCGTAAAATTTAATTGGCAAAAAGATAATTAACACTGATATTTTCGCAAAAGTTTGTCGGTGATAATAACTTTTTTGCGAAAACAACATTCATCAATCGTTCGATCAGGAACAAAAGGAATTATGCAAATTAACGAAGATCCACGAGAATTAAATATCTTCGAATGCGACGACAGCTCGCTGTGACAATGGGTGAAGTTTCGAAATGAAGTTTGAAAACTTTGGAAAATTTAACATTCCACAAATTTCATTATTGCTCGTCAGTCAGTGGCACCTCTCGGAATACCGAATCGCGACGAATTTTCGAGATTTCCTAATTACCCAAAAATAATCGTACACTGAATCACCGAAATAGCGCAAGACAATTTTACGGCCCGATAAAAAAAACTGTTCACAAAAAAGGAAGACCATACGTACCATGCGGATCAGCCCAAAGATACACTTTAACATACTCGACTGTAACATATTATAAATTCCTACTATCCATATAAAGTATAATACAGTATAAAAAAAAACTATCCTAATTACAGAGTCGCGCGTTCAAAAATAAAAATAAAAAAAGGTCCCTCTTGTCATTAGCATAATAATACATTACATTGCGGCATGAATATATTATACGGCATATAATAGACCTAATGCGATATAACGTGCCGAGTCACAAACTATATCACAATATTATATATCTTATTCGAGTACAATAGTATCATCATAGCAATACTATGCTGCACAAAAATGATATATACTATATCTGCTACTGTACAATATCGTATATATATCCATTATATCAACATGGTATATATATATCAGCCTGTATCCTCCATCCCGCAATGTGCTATATTGCACAAGAATTACATATACTGTATCTGCTACTGTACAATATCCTATATGTTCATTATATCAACATGGTATGAATATATCAGCCAACTGACAGCTGTCAAACAAACACGTGTCAAAGTATATACTCCGTATCCTTCATCCCGCAATGTGCTATACTGCGTTCCGCAGTACGACAGCACAGCGAGGGCATAAATATATCAGGATATAATATCATAGCGCGACATAGTGTAATATACTATGCCATAGTGTCGCCCAGTACGTCGTTCAGACAACATGGAACAAGGATACGTTGCATTTAGGTCAAAAGGTTATGGGTCTGGTCTAAAGTAAAGGATACGTACAGTCTTGTGTACAAGTCCTTGCACATATGATAACAGACAGTGGCAATAATTTGTACAGGTACTGATACCCCAAAAAAAATCTAACAAGTCGACATATACAGCACATATGTGCTATATCATCATAAGGCGATACGCAACCTGACAGCAAATCGGCATTAAAATAGTCAAGGTGCGTACACACTGACTCTGCCTGACAGACGGCTAACTTCGTATCCATTTTGGTCTCGCCTCATCGTGCACGATGATTTATGCGCATATTTTGACCATGCGCATATTTTGGCAATGCGCATTGCCATAAGACGACACGTCACTAATTGAAATAAATGACTCACGTTTACCGTTACGTCGACATTTCTAACGTTTCACGGGTTTACACTGTCGCCCACGATTATTTCAGTTTAGTCGCGAAATTTACGGTGTGCATATTTATTTTGACATTTTTTTAATACGTATATCAACAAGGGGGGACGAATAGGAGAATAAAAATGGCGAAATTTATATTAATATTCAATATCGTATTACTTCAGGTATGAATTAACGGGATAGGTGAAAAGGGTTGAAGAGATCATTCCGGACCATTTATCGACCCATCACACGCATGTATATATATATATATGTACAGCACAGGCAACCTTAATGACTTTCATCTCCCACCCAAAAGAGAGCAACAAGTGTTTCATTCCCGAATTGTCTTCCGGACCAGCAGAGCTTAGCCGCAGCAGCAATTTCTGGTCTCCCGATGAAGCCATATTCGAACCACAGTCTGTTCAACTTTTCCGCAAAGTGCACAACGACAAAAATTATAGTGGGACAAAATTTTGTTCTTGTTTCTCAAGTACTGCAACACTGCAAGGTCGACAAGTCTTGTTAGACCTTTACTGACTCTGATACTAAGTGGAGGCTCAGGTGTCACTTACTTTTTGACAACTTTAGCACGTGGTCGACGTAGGTACTTAGACCAGAAAAAGGTATCAGGATTCGACATATGCGAAGCTAATACCCGAATTCAAAATATTTTAATTTTCAAAACGCAATACGATTGTATCCTGTTTGTAGATCTTTGTACAATTTTGATTTTCGTTTGAATCTCGTTGTACGTTCGTTTTTATCCTCTTGGAGAATTTTGAAAATCCTCTGTAATTCCCCCTGTTAAGGTACGGAGTTACCCTCTTGGCGAATTTTGAAAAAAAAATTCTGTATCTCCATACTTGTTGGGGTACAAAAGAAATGAAAAAGTGGAATCGCCTTTTGAAAATTAAAATATTTTGAAGTCGAGTGCCAGGTCCACATAGGTCAGGATTCGAGGTTAAACCGTATCCAATCAGTCTTGGACTTTGATCTCAACGACTGGCCAGTGCAAATAACACGGCTATCCAGATACTGTTAGGTAATCCACTCTTACCGAATAGTCATCCATATTGTAAACACCTACTTAGCTACCTGCCAATTTATATAAATATCTGCCTAAGTGCTCAACTTCAATTTCAGACCAGTAAACGTCGTTAGTCATCAGAATCCTGGTAGCACTTCGCAATGGTTTATGTGTCTGGAGTCTATTTGATTAATGAAATTAAACCCAACCGGAGCAGCACTTCGGTACACGTTAAGCATGTCTAGGTACGTAAGTGGATACTTGGGATGCTGAGAAGATTTTTTTTCTCAAAATCTCCCTCACCCAGTCGCTGTAATATAGAGATGAGAAAAACATCCCTGAAAGGGATCCTAAAAATATTTTTCTCGACGCCCCAACGTTGGCAGGTACGAATAAGGAAATTTTTCAAAATAATTTTTTTACAGGGATGTATTTTAAAGGTGGTAACCCTTACAGGCATGGTTGTACCTTCGAATTATTTCACGCTTCATTAATTCATTTAATATTACGAATATCTTTGCGTACGGGAATATATGAACGTCTACGCGTCTTAAAAGCCTTTAAGTATTATTTGTTACCTAAGGGTGTCTCGTCCTGGACTGAGCTTGAATTTCGAAAGCTCGTAGTAAACAAGATCTTTGGTTATGAGCTCAGTTAAAAAAGCTTTGAGGTTGGTAGGAATGAACTTTTTTTTTTTAATGGATCAAAGCTCGTCTCAGATTATTTATATAACTTTGGACGTGATCAAGAGAGATACTTAGAGAAGAAGGTAAAATATTTTATCTTATGCTGAGTAAAAATTTATTTTGAAATTCTTTTCACGCGAGAAAAGCTTCAAAGTCGAGGAAAAATAAAATTGATCTCTACGCTACCAGAACCAATGTTACTCTTGCTATCCCTTAGGTGGAGGCTGTCGAAAGAAGAAAAACTTTTCTATCGTAATTCCGAAGGCTCAGACGTCAGACACTTCTGTCGGCCGTAAAATTTTTCATCTAATGGCTCCCTCGCTAAGCGCAAACTTGATCCAGGAGTAACTGAATTTTTTTTTCTTTTTCGACCATAATATCTGCCTTGAGTCTTTTCAAGGAAACTTGGAAGAACTCTGCTGTACCGACGCAACGATACGAAATCGAACGAAACGAAATATGAAATAGGGATAAATGCAAAAAAAAAGTTGTTGAACATTTTCGCAAAAAAATTCAACGAACGACAGAAGCGAGAATGTTGTCTTGAACAAGAATTATTTTTTCGGTGAAACAAGAGAGATGGAGTTAAGCAACCACGTGACGTCGATGGACAGGAAAATATTATCTTTAAAAATGATTGAAATAAAACTGCAAAAAATAAATGGCAAAAAGTTGGCAAAAAAATGACGAATGCCGCCACCGGTATTCGACGACCAGCGGGACGGGGTCAAAGGCCAGATGAAGTTAAATGGAAAAGATAAAATATTGATACGACCGAAAAAAAGCTTATACGTTGCATCGAGACGGGAGAATCGTAAATTTGCGAAAACTCGTGAAAGTCTAAATTTAATCGTGAAATTTGCAAAATTTTTCGCAAAAGCCACATAAAGACGCTAGACGGCGCCATGTCGACAACTACTATTACGAAGTTAATCGCGCGGAATGTACGCGGCAAGATTTGAAATTCCCGCGGCCAATTAAACGCTTACTTCTTCCTGTGGGACGTCGGATTAATTTTTCTCCCGACGTCCAATTTTTTTCTATTCGCAATTCTCAACTTTGTTGTATTAGCTGCTGCGTGCAACTTAGTCGATTGTTCTTGTTGTTGTTTCTTCCAACATCAAATTCACTATTGACGCTAACAACTTTATTAGACACACTGTTAACTGCTTATGCTACGTACTTTCACTGAATTACTCTATTGTTCCATTGTTCCTCTCGAGACAGTTTTCGACGAAACAAACAAACCTATAAACTTTGATGTGTGACGCTACTATTGGTTACGACTATAAACTGCACTTGATGATAATAGCATGCGGCGATATTATATTTTGTACCGTGTAAAGGAGGTAGTCGAAAAAAATAATATTAATCGAAAATCATAGTAAAATTTTTTTTTCGACAAAACTATTTTGGAAATGAACAAAAAATTTTTATTTTTAAATTCCTGAAACTTCGTAAAACTCAGTGCGCATAAACAATTTAATCTTACGAGAAGTATGACCTTTTATAGGAGGAATACTATGATATTATGGAAAGGATTATATCTCATAACCTGGAAAACGAGACAATAAAATTTTCCATTGTCATACGACAAGGCGGATAAGACTTGTCGTCGCTAAACAAAAATACTGAGATTGCATAAAATCCATACTATCATTACACGCGTTTGATTCCGTGTGTAAAAAAATTGTTTACGAATAACCAAAATACCGAGTGCAATTCGACTCCTCCGAAAAAATTCGTTTCTCAAAAAAAACTCAAAATTCCTCTAAAAACAATAAATTGAGTACCTTAAAGTTAATTTACATTAATTGTTATTCGGTCATCATAATCCTTCCAGATGATCAATTAACATTTAACAGAGATAAAAATAAAAGTCTGATATAAAAAATATATAAAAAAATTGAAAAATCTCATAACCAAAAATAAAAGACGAGAGTCAAAGAGATGCTGGTCGTCAGCGATTACGATAATCAAGATTGAATAGTGCGTGTCAAACGAATGTGTTTTCAATACTCAAGGTCAAGTCCAGGAATACGTGATCGGTACGTGTCTGTTCCAAAAAAAAAAAGTGAAGTAAAAAAATTGATGAAAAAAATCCAAGAAAAAAAATAATCTCAGTCCCATGCTGTAAGTGCGTGCAGCACAGCATACCTTAAAAAGTAAGGCCCAAGTGAAAGTACACGCGGTCCCAAATGACATGAACATTACGTGTTTCTAAATGAACGTTACATATCGGGTGGATTTTTCTTAAGCATCTGACTTAAAAGTCGAACGCAAACGGCCTCTTGCCTATGAATAGAACAGCTGGTGCGCGAGAGGTAATTTTTCAGTCATGCCTACAACGACGGATTAAATTATTAATTAATGTATAAGACGATTTTTCATATTTTTTTTTAATATCCAATTTTTTGGAATTTTATAAGAGCAACGCGGTCATGTTTTTTTACCCCCGCCAATTTTCTACTCTTCCGGTTTACATCAGTCACCTAATACATTGGACCGGTCTAAATCATCTTTACCTACCGGGTGCCTATTTGACATTGAGCAAAAGCGCCATCTTTTTCTATTATCACGTGGACAGTTTTTAACATGGAACGAACCTATAGGCATCTTCGCGTAAAAAAAAGTTTAAGGCCAATTCTCAAGTTTCATATAAACCCGCATATGACATTTGAAGAAAATATAATTTGATCCTTTCGCTCGTAAAAGAATGTTCTTATAGGACTTAGTAAAGGGCGATAGTGATTAGGTCGGATATCATTTCCGCTCGTGACGTCATGCTATCAAGATCAACCGAAAATAAGATTAGGCGTTCAGATCAAAGTCGCCTAACACTGTTGGACAGTTCCGATAAGGGTATTAAAAAAAGTGAAAGAAAAAACTTGAAGTCGGAGTAAAATCCAGCGACATGTATAACACGAGTAACCGTCGTCGTCAAGAAACGACGTCATTTTTACTTTAATAAAAATCGACGGTAAAAAAAATACGGAAAAAATATAGAAAAAAAAAATTAATTTCAACTCAAATTATCACGTTATTTTTGAAAATTCGCATATATCAAAAATCTAATCACCAGATCCTACGTATCATACAATATATAGCTATATAATCCCATGCGTGAATAATCCTTACGACCGATTATCCCTAAACGCAGAAATAAAAAAAAATTCATCCAGAAACAAGGGTCGCGTAATTTGACGAAAAGTGGTCACGGATGGTTCCCATTTTCATGGAACAGAATGTCGAGACAAGACAAAGAGAAAGAAAAAAAAAAAGAAAAGTATATAGATAAACAAAGATAATTATCCTGTCCGGTGACTCTTGACTCGCCCAGCTCCGAATCCTCCAGCCGTTAATTCACCCTTAACGCCTGGACTCTCATAGTCCCTAAAGAAATCCTTGATTCCCTGGGGAAATTTGGGGTGAAAAAAAAAACACCCCAAGTACGATCGACTCTCCCGAGTGTCACGTGGTTACCTACGGTGGCTGAGTAAAATGAAAATTAGAATAAAAAATCAATCAATGATAATAGCGGTATCGATCGTGAATTAAAATATGACGTCACGTTAGCCCATACCAAACAAGGAAATCCATAGATCAACGTTTTACACGGTTATCACCCCCTGGGGTGGCTAAAGTCTGAATGTCCGTTAAGGGTGAAAGGGGTGAAGATATTTGTCGTCAAGGGTTGCCAAGAGCGTCGCTGACAAGGGTTTTGTAGAAAAAAAATTTTTTGTTTGGCAAATATCGAGATCGTGACAAGCAAGCCTGAAAAATAGCCGTTATCCACCATTATGTCATATAGATTAATATATATATATATCTAATATATATAATCTATAATATACATATATATATAATTCAAAGTACTGTAGAAATAAGAGCGATATATATATATAGGGTGTTCGTTATGAAACGCACTGTAGTAACACCGTTGCATTCCTTGTCGAATTCTGAAGAATAC
>JARPRH010000493.1:561983-593233 GCA_031763665.1 Calameuta haemorrhoidalis | reverse complement strand
TATACGTATTCTTCAGAATTCGACAAGGAATGCAACGGTGTTACTACAGTGCGTTTCATAACGAACACCCTGTATATAAGTCGCAAATATATAATATTATATCGCAAAATAACCATAATAATATACAGGATATATCGTAAGAGCATTGCCACGCTTGCCCAATTAGCACGTATGACACATATGATACGGCTTTATTTTTAGACTCCATATCCGGAAGGGCACTACCCACCGTAACTCGAACTTTAAAACCGTAAAAAAAAAAAACGCAAAGCATCGAATTCGCCTGTCGCGGCAGCTATAACGATGTATAATTATTGAGCGTACAAGAAAAGAAGAAAAAAATGAAGTAAAAGCTTCGAATCAGTATTGTGTGTCCAATTAAATTTAACCAAGAGTCACGAGGTCTACATGTGAATCGAACTTAGTCGATACGGATGCGCATTGTCTGTCCAGTTTCGAACTGCAAGTATCTTTACTAGAATCGCGAGGGAGAACCGGAAGTGCATGTAAATAGAAACAGAACAAGACGCGCTCCAATTCCGTCTTGGGAATAAAATTGGCCTGAACTTGCAAGCTGCATAATGCATACCGGAACAGCGTGCAGCCAATTGGATCGTAGTACAGAGTCAGAGTTACGAAGTGAGAGATAGTTTTGATGAAAATTCAAGATAACCCGCTTGCCGCGCGTTTACAGCCAAAGGCGGTAAATTCAAATGTCATATCTCGTCAACAGTTGTACTTGACTATTTCCGCCATTGTCCTATCAGCTTCCAAAGTTCGCCGCCTGTGGCGCCACCTGGCTCGCTCAACGAGCAGCAGGATAACCCATGCGAGGAAATGGAAAAGTCACGTATAATATGGTAAAGGCAAACGGTACTGTTTTCAGATGAATTTTTTATTAAATATATATATATATATGATAACGTATTTTTTTCTTAACTCAACACTGATAACGAAAAATCCCAGAACTGACCTACGTCACCTTCAGCCGTCCACCTTTGCGCAGGCCAGGCGGGCGACAGCCAGTTCTTGTTTCAACTGGAACTGACGGGCCGGTATGAACTGGGAGTTGGACTGGAACAGGACCAACTCCGGCGAAACTATCGGATGATGTGATAACTACGGATCGTAATAACGAGAACGTTATCAGTATCGGTAGCCGGAATCGCCTTGTGACCGTGAATTGAAAAAACAGGTCACAATATATATATATATATATATATATTGTTTATAATATATATATATTGTTTATAAATTTACTCAGGAAATTCAACCACTCGAATAACATTTTAGCAGCGTAATCTGAAACGGTACCCAAGTTGCCTGCTGAAGGAACTGGGTCGACTAGGACTATAATTGATTAAGTACAAACGGCAAGCGATAATTACTACCAGATGGATAAATCTGGTCGCGAGTTGCGTGCGGGCACGGCCTCGCATGTAAACGCGGCATAAGTAAAGAATAGAAAAACCACATAGAAAACAGCGCAGAATCGTTCGATTAGCTCTTCCAAATTTCCGCACCGAAGAAGCTTATAAGTTCCCGGCGGGAAATTCAATATGAAGTAAGTCCGTTAAACTTGGCGCATTAATAATCTCGGTACAGTTTTATTAGAAGATAATAATATTCCTATTATCCTTTGCTCGCAGCGTCTGCTCTTTAATCGAATAACGGTTGGTATTTTTCTTTGAGAATTTTTTTTTTTCGTACAGCCACACCGGATTAATCCAGTCCGATCTTCCCACGTGAATTAGATTTATTCCAACCAGCCACAACTTTTTGACTTAACCGAGCTTTCTCGTCTGCCGGAGCTTTCGCACTTCTACGCACGTATTTTTCTATTCCCCAAAAAACGAAAGATCCCACCGTGTATAAGGTCGTGATGGCGACTGCTGAATATGTAGAAAGACGAGGAGAATTAAGGAAAACCCAATGAGACGAAGTCGGCGTACGTTCGGCTATGTTCGTGGATCTTCGTGCTTTTCCCACCGAAGTCAAGTTTCACTATTTTATTCATTTTTAATTTTCCTAATTTAATTCACACGGAAAATATCATCAGGCCAGGCTGAATTTTAATGGTGACTTTAATCAACAAGCAATTACCGCGAGTTTTGATTAATAAAACGGACGAATCTTCGTTCTGGAGTTAATAAAAAAAATCATTTTTTTTTTGTATTATATAATACAAAAATCTCATTCGACGTGGTAACTGAAATTATTTTCAAAATTTCACTACCCTATTTCTCATATCTTTCCTCCCTTTTTTTTTTCTTTCCTTTTCTTTTCTCTTCGGTGAAATCTTATGGCGTCCTTTTCTCTTCCATCCAACTTTCTTCCACCTACAATAAGATACTATACCTATATCTATATGCACGTTATATATCTTCTCTATCTCATTCTTACTTAGCTATTCTTCTTTCGACCGTTTTCTCGTTTCCCAAGGCGAGAAGCGATACGAGGAGCGTGAGCTTTTTTTAAAAATAATATTTCACCGGGAATATCGGCTCGGAAAATTGATACGTTACCGTGTCACGAATGGAAATAGAATGCGAGTTTTTAAAAACAGATAAAAAAGACAATGATGACGATAATAATAATAATAATAGAGATAAAATCATACATCTCATCTACATTGTTATTAACGTATAATAAATTATTTATCAAAACCATCGTTATTTAATGCTACGAATATTATTATTATCATCGATCGATAATGCTTATCACCAGCTAAATAATAACACGGTCGTCGCTATATTACCCAAAATTGCATGGCACGTGTCCCAGAGCGTCGCGATGCAAATTTACGGGTTGGCTGTGTTTCTGTGAAATGCAAAAATGCATAATAAAAATTGTGCACTCGGGAGAATTAAGTCGTTTAGACGCGGAAAAATAATGGTGAAAGTGACAGAAGCTTTTAAAATTTCATGTCGATAAGATAAACATGCACGACTGCCGTATACGTAGTAAGGATGGAAAAGTGATGCAACTTAATGCACCAGACCCTGCATAAAGCTTAGCAAATGGCTTTTTGCAGCTTCTGCGCATTTTTGATATTTTATGCAGCAGCACTTAGGCGCAACGCATCGGTACGGAGTTAATGGATTTTTGCAAAAATTATAAGACACCCTGTATGCATGTTCCAAGACTCGTGTTGCTTTGGTAAATTTTTGCGGCCAATGAGAAGCAAATACAAGGTTGATAAATTTTGTGTAGGAGTAAACAAAATTTTTGTACCTTCGTTTCCCCCTATTTTTGTACATCGTCCGCAATCGGCTAAAGTTAGAATTCTCGGAAAGGAAAAAAAGTCTCCGGGAGCAACGAGCAGATGTTAATTCCTGTTTGGAATTCCGACTAAGTGGATTCCGTAAAGCAGCTAAATTATTACTGGCGGCTCAAGCTTCTTTTCTTTTTTTTTCATTTCTTTTCTTGTCCCTCGCTACGAGCCTCTTTTCCTCTGGTCGCGTAGCAAAGTCTCAATGAAAATTAATAAGCCGTACAACAGCAAAAAAACAATCGAAATCACAAACAACAAAACTGAAAAACTGCGGTCCACTGCTGTTGTATAGAGAACAAAGAAAATTATTGTACCCGATCGCAACTGCGTTGCACAACAAAAAAGTCCAGATACAACAACAACAAAAATTTTTTGTCACGAAACAACATCGGATCCTTATACAAGTTTTCTCAGGATATTCATTAGCTGCTACAATTGTATCACAAAATTTAATTCTCCCAATGTAAGACTCTTCGTCAAAGTCGAATGGAGCCTGTGAAAAGCAAATAATGGTAATGATACTCGTACCAGTAGCAATAATAAAGCCCATCTAATTAACCCAGTCGGGGGTAAAGTGGAAACTGGTGGGGATGGTCGGACTACAATTAGATAGGATTAAGGCAGTTAGTCGAGTCTATAAAGTCTGGCCCTTTTGTACAGCGAGGAGCGACGTTCGTCAGCAAAGGCGACGAGCCCGTCGACGGTGTCGTCGACTCCTGGCAGCTGCGGTCGACGGGTGACGTAAGCCCAATGGAAATAGGAGTATCTCTACGAGGGCGATCACATCGAAATGCGTCGCCCCCGGCTCATGAACAGCAATTACGACGATTCCGCCTGTCCGCCTATTAATTTGTCCCAATTAACGATTAAACTTATTCACTGCATTTTTAGACCCCACTTTATGCATCCCGCACAATAACCCCTGTGACACTTGCATTCGTTGGATATTACGTGTGTACGAAATACTTGAAAATTTAAGACACAAAAAAGAAATTCAAATTTTTCAACCACGCGATAATTTATTTTAAAAATTATTTCGTCGTTAGGATAAACGGGAGCTTTGACAATATTTTGAAAAAAAGCTCCCGCTTTTTATTATTTTATAATTCCTCACATTTTTCACGGTAAAATTAATTATATATATATATATTTTTTATATGTGCAAGGACGTTTCAGAACGTCAGTATACGTGTCGTTTTTTAATCACGTCAAACGACACCCTCTAAAAGGCAGCTTTGCGCTCTTGATAAAATTACTAACTCGTAGAATTCGAGACAGAGGAAAACTCAGTTAAATTATAAGTCGGCTAATTCTATTATTACCGGCGGACTAATATTTGTATGGCCTTATACACAGTGAAAAGCGTAACCCTCTGTCTCTACGAATTACGAGAATTAAAGTCAAGCTGTCTAACCGCCACGGATTAATTGATCCCTGCCAATTAGGAATAATTATCAAAATTTTTTTCTCGTACCTACACACATTAATTCGTGTGATAACGTTGTATGAATTTTTGTATTCTTTTTGGATTAGAACACTACAATTTTATCGCATTTATTTCCAAGCCTTTTTCTTTTAATCGGATCGATTTTCATTATTACCTGGAAACGATCCATGGGTTTTACCGTGGAAACGATATCTTGGTCTGCTGTATTGTTTCGGTGTGTTTGCACTTTATTGGGCCGTTTCACACGGTTCGGCTACTTTCCACGTAATAGGGGTAAAGCGGTTGACGATTATCGCACAATTAGGTCGTGGGACGGAAATTTTTTTTATCGCTACTGTGATAACGTCCAATCCGCCAGGATAAACAAACCGTGACGGCAGATGGTAAACTAGCGAGCAATAATGGGTCTCTTCCCTCTTTGTAATGTATCAGTGTTAATTTACTATATTTTGAATCAGGATTTTTCGTTACGAAATTTTTTGATTTATAATTTATTTTTATATATTTGTAAAAAGTTTTTTACAGCTTGCCACCCTCGAAGGCATATTTGACCCTCTGGGAAAAATTTGTATAATGGAATTTTCGAAAAAAAATTTTTTGAGCGAGTGCGTGCATTCCTATTTATTATTTTGAAAATACACAAGGCGATAATCGCCTTTCACGAAATTACCTTGTAGGTTAGTACTGTATAGGAAATTGTTGAAAATTGAAAGAAAAAATTTATTACATACTTCCGACCAAGTCTAATCCAGTCACTATTTCATTATCAGTCTGTATAATTATGAATATTTTGAGTGTACACTTTTTTACAATTAATTAGTCAAAATGAAAATTTGAAAATTTTGTTACACGCAAATATCAATCGAACGAGCACCGATAACTTTTTGATTGGAGATTCATAGGCATTGCTGAGTGTATAGGCAGTGTACATACATATACTGTACCATAAAAGTGTCTGTTAATTGCAATAAATGGATTGCGGGTCTAATCGTTCAATTTCTTTAATCGATCGATCAATCGCTTAAGACGTTGAGCGAGCTTCGCGGCTTCGGGTATTACGGAAGTTTAACGAGCCAGCCGGCTTATCTTTACGTTCGGAAACTCCTATGAGCTTTTTCGCGAAACGGCCAAACGCGAGACGATCGCGCCCCGAGCTTTTACATGTTAAAAGCACATGGTTGGTCAAAGCTCTTGTGCACTAAAAGCCTCCAATCAAAATTGACCGAAGTTATCGTGATCGTGTAAAAAAAGAAAATGAGGCGTTAATTGTGTAAAAATTCCAAAAAATATGTATATGAAAATTCTCAAAATATTCAATATTTCAATTTTGACAATTTCAAAAATCGCTACAGTGCATCTTTCTTATGGCTTTTTTTTTCTTTTTTACGAAAAGTATAACCTGCGGTACGATTGATGTAGAATTCAAAGGCAGCAAGGGGCCCGTAAGTACTGGAACATTGTGAGTCTCGATGATCCACCTTGATGGTCCATCCTGGCAAGGGGCCCCGGGGTGAGCTTACGGCCCTGACGGCTAACCTGACCGCAGGCAATACTCTGGGCAGCCCTTGCTCGTGATGCGGATCACCCGGTGCAATTACAGCAAGCCTGACTACACCTGTGAGCTCGGTGCCCTCTTGTGAACCCTTAAGAAATACTGTTTCTACGGCACTGCCCATGGCGAACCACACGATCACCAAAACACTCGCGAAATACATGACCGCCATGATTTCGCGTTATATCTTCATAGTCCACGTCACCATTTTTAATATTTCAATACTTCGCGTCGCGCTTCACTGTGTCCGACGTATCGATTGCTGGTAGCCATTGTCACATTTTTATATATTTCTTCGACCCTCAGTCAAGGGAACGTCCGAACATTCGAACACGAATCTGCATCGTTCGCCTCATTTTAGAAAAATTTTTCAATTCTCTACAGTTCGTAAATTTTGTAAATTCAAATTTGTGTATAAAAAAATCACCACTGTACAATTTCAATCGTCTTTGGTTTTAGTAGTCGAGCACCATTTTCTACCTACTGATTACAAAAAAAAAATTATTAAAAAAAATTGGTAATTCATAAAATAAATTATTCTACTGAATTGGCCAATGCCAATTTTCTTCCTACTGATTACAAAAGAAAAATTATTTTAAAAAAAATTTGCAATTCAAAAAATAAATTATTCTACCGAATTGGCCAATGCCGCAATCGAATAGATTCGTTTTTTGCGTTGGTCGTCCCGGATGTGTCAATCGTACCGATCACTCGTCTCACAGCTTATAGCCATGAGTATCGATACCGAGTGGTATCGATATAACTGTACAAGGTGATGTAACCCGATAAAAAAAAAAAGTAGAAACATCAATCTTTGACAGCGCCAACAGCTCTGTTAAGTTGTACATTAGGTTTCCTCAGGTTCGCACCCTAAGCCAAAAATCTATTTACCGAGCTCGGGTAGTGGTCACACTGATTAACGAAGAGTGAAAGAAGTAAAAAAAACTGACAATCAATATATAACCAGTTTCAGCAGTTGGCAATACTGTCAGCCGAGTCCGTTCGCAATAAAACTCGATCTAAACATTTAACTGTCAAAAATTATTATTTCCATTGGTACTACGGATTTATAAACACCGTAATTTTCAAAACGTACAAAAGGTGACGTATCAAAAATTTTCATTTTTCATTTTTCAAAAAAATTCCATTCTCCTCCCGTTCCTCTCGTTTAAATGTTAATTTTCATGAAGCTTCTCGTCGTCTATCTTCGCCCCTTCCTCCCCTTTCCCCGCCTCTTAAAGCTCCCGACTTCGCTACAGACGAACAAAGGAATGATAAAAAAAGACGAGTCAAAAAAGCCATATGATAAGAAAAAGAAAGCAAATTTTGTTTTGCATTCGAGAGAGCTTCGTCGCCTTGTATTAAAAGGACAGCTGGTGATAGGTAGTATCTAAAGAACCTATCGATAAAACCTTTTTTTGATATGACGTCACTAATTTCATACCAGAGACATCAATCATTCTGCAAGCATCTGTCATTGGAATATAACCATTCAAAATTTCCCGCGCTTCGCTTCCGTTTGAATAATCGTGGCTATGCGTAATCTATACGTTATTCAAGTTCACCAAAAAGGCTCAGCAGGAATTGAATACAATTATTAAAAGTAGCTGGACTGATACATATGTATATATATATATATGTATATATACGCCGAGAAATATATCTTTGTATAAAAAAAAACAGGTAATTATTCTGTCTACAAAATATATTAGTAGTATTCAGCTTGGAAGAGAAGCACGTGAAGTTTGGTTCTGGTATATAAATCATAGATGGCGCTAACTTCGCTTGATAGATTGAATCCCGTCAACTCCCATATATATATACGCGCGTTACACCCAAATTATTGGACGATAAATACAAACAATCTAACCTCAATATTAGATACGAAGATAAGAAGCTGACAAATTGCCATTAAATGCAGATATAGCACGTTGCATACTAATTTTCAATGCTGATACCTTTCGTAATTCCCGCCGAGAAATTAGCACAGAGCAATCTTGCTCAAAGTAGAAAGTTAACGAGGGATAATTTCAAAAGCTAACAAAATCATCCAAGAGTATATATTTGATGTGAATTCTCCCTGTTATGTCTCTCCCTCCCCCTAGTTAACTCGTTCGTTTTTCATTACCCTTGAAAATTAGTAAGAGAAACAAACCCTGATCTTCCAGAATAATCGCGTATGTACATATTGAAATCCGCCATAAGGAATTTCCACGTTCAGACGCGAGCGCCGCGCCGTGGCGGAAAAGTGAAACAATAAGTGTCAGGGTGAGTCTACTGAGGTTACAGGGTGCTACATTCAAGAGTAAAATAATCTTATTGACTCCGACACTTAAAGTACATTATTATCAATAATTATTATCAGTCGCAAATGATTCACCCGACTACCCAGCCGACTTCCGCGTGTTTTATTAGCCTACAGTCGTGAAATTAACTAACGCGGTTTTGCGAAGCTAATTCGAATACTAATTGACCGGTAGGAGCAATCATTGGCAATAATTGATATTACGTTATCAAGAATAAACTATAGGTATATAACAACGTTAATCCCTCATCCCCCTTTCAGTCTCTTTTCCTTCGAGATGTAATCATCTAAATGATCTAATTTAAAAAAGAAAAAGATGTCAATATTATTATCATACAAATGTCAGATAATAAAATTTAATTTCAACATTTTTTTTATCCTCCCCATTCCTACTTTTTGATTCCCCTTATTTTCTTTATCCTTCTTCTCTGTACTTTTATTATCCCCCAGCATCAATCTCTTGCAAGATACCAATTTCATCGTTACCCTCCCTCCCACCTGCTCCTCCTATCAATCGCCATGCTCTTTCCAGTACCAAACTTCGATTTGTCCTCTTTTCCATTGGAAATTCCAAGCATCGAAACAATTTGTCACTGTGTTCGGGATCCTTATTGCCTTTACCTTTTTATTTTTTTTTTTTTTTGGAATCCTTATCAATTCCTATTTTTCCTCAAATTTAATTGAAACTACAGTGTGTCAAGATTATTAATTTTCATATTGTCCCTACGTTTAATTTCACGATGACAGATCTGGGAGTATACCTATGGCACTAATAACTGGTGTGATAGATTGAAATTAAGTACGCCATTGTAAAAGACTGACTGATCAAGACACTTGTTTCAAATGGTTATCCATTTTTTATACGGCCATCGCCATTCAATAACATCCAGGATCATTAATAACAAAATGTATCGCGTTACGCGATCTATAAGATCCTGTAGATTATCGACAGAGTAAATCATCCCTGTTAACACTCTACGTTCAAAAATTAAAAAAAAAAGCTTTATTCTAATTCTAAATTAAATTTCACGACATTATTTTCCAACATTATAAACCGAACGAACCTAACCTCAAAAAACGTTCCTATCACGACGAATCGTGATTTTCCCATCAATTCCGAAATTCACTGCCAGTATCACCGCTATCGTTGTAGCCCCGTTTATCTACGTGCAATAAAATGAGATACTTAATGCTCACAGCGTTTTCGAGGTAATTTCGGAGTGTCAGTGCCTGATAAGTGTCAGGCGATCACGACTACGGCAGCGCCACGTAGCGGAATAGTCGCGCGACGGACGTGAGAAAAACACTACAGTCGCTCTTCAATCGATGACTTGAGAAAGTCGATAGGCAAAACTCAAAATTTCTATCACGATTTTTAATCAGAAATCAAAATGATATACAGTAACGTATTATACGTCTAGTACGGAACAATGATCCGGACTATAAATAGCAAACGGAAAGAGACAGGTTATGTCGTAAGGCAGCCCGAGGCTAAGGTCGTCCAACGAAAACGTAATGCGGCGCAAAGTCAGCACAAAGGCAGTAAATGTAAGAGGCGTCAAAGAATAACGCAACAGGATTTCACAAATCTATTGAGCGTCGCGACGCCACCACACACGCTTACGCCACACAGCCACGTATCCAGATAGGTTCGTGATCCGCGAACTAGATTAATAACAAAAATTAATGATCTTCCGTCAGGCTAGTACAATGACGCAACTATGCTCGATGACTATAATTCATTAGCCCGGAGTAATTAATTTTTTAATGGATTTTATCGATGATAATTAAAATTATTTAATTTACTTGGCACTTTCGACTAATTAATCGAAGCTTTGTAAAATTTGAAAATCTGCATATCTTTGGCTTGTGATTTCTTTATTCTCAAAAATCAGTATACGCAATTTCAAAATGACTCCTATCGTTCGCCTGTCAAAATTTTTAACTCTTTTTGAAAACCGCGACCAAAGCCTCGTGTTATGAATGACGATGCAAAATTTAGCTTAACGCTTCAGTGGTATCAACCAAACAAAAAAGAAAGATTTTTTCTGTTGGCACGAAATATCCGAAATAACAGCTCGAAAATGTGTCAGTATTGCCAACCCCAAGAGTACTTGGAGTCTCGGCTCGGAATATAGGAAGTCAAAATAATATCACGCGTCGGCGACAAATATGTCGTAATTAAGATTCTTGCTACCCGCAAAACACGGACGTTGACGCTACTGCCGTCTCTTCATCTTCAGCTCGCGTTACTCCCGTGTCTGCTCTTATTTCTCTATAGGTTTTTAGTCTGACTTCATTTCCTACGTGTGTCTCTGAGTTGATAATTTTTCTTTTTCTTCATCAAGTATATAATTCCATGGGAATTTAATTTTTTTTCTTTCTCAACCCTTCACTATTAATTGCTCCATCGTCGAAAATCTCGAATTTCAGTTTACTTGCTCATACATATTATTTTCCACGATATGGATTATGAAAATTCCTGTATTTATTTCCCTAGGAATATATGCACATCGCTCGGTCGATATCGGGTGAATCGGATGTCACAGAAAAAAAATAATTTCACCAGCTTTTGCTTCGGGCTTTGACGGATTACGATAATACTTCTTTTTTTTTATAACTTTTGTACCGACAACTTTCGGGACGGCTTGTTATCGGGAAGGGAATATTAAAAAATGTCCAAAAAATTCTCTATGTCAATTTATTGATAACTCTGTAGATAACGTCAATTCCTGCGAAAGGCATCAAAACCCGGAGAAAAGTTTTATGCGACGAATCTGAAGCTGCTGGTAGTACCAATTTAATTGACGTTGCAATTCCAGATGTTATGGACCAGTTCACGACTTCAGTCTATATTCGGTCTTAATGGTATCCTACATCACAATCTGGTATTGCACTGTATTAGGATAAAAAAGGGTCAACTGGGGTAATTGTGATACTGACGTCACTTGGATACCGAGTATTTTCTTTGGTGTAAAAAATTTATTAAAATTTTCTTTTCAACCGAAAATGTCACAATACTTGCTACTATCCTCATTGACATCACAAAAGTATTTTGTGATACGAAAATATTCTACAATTAAATTTAATAAACGTTGACAAATGTACCCCTATCACGGTCACGTACTAACCCTAGCATGTGGGACAATTTTGACTATAGACAAATGTTGACAGAAAATGAAATTCCGACGAAATACAAATAGCGACAGTTCCATGCCGAGGATGCCTAAGGAAGAGAAGAGACAAAGCGAAATAGTACGCGGACGGAATTGAAGAAAAATAAGAAGATTCGAGTAAATGACAGTTTCTGAAAGTTCAACTTTATATGATTTTGCGGTATCTGTCGGTGCAATTCCAACGATCAGGATTGGTATAAGAAGAAGCACATAGAGTAATGCCAACCCTTACAACAGAAAAATAAATAATAAATAATTTCGAGAAAAATTCTTGAAAAGGAAAAAAGCTACGTGACACTCGGATGGCCAGGAAAAAGTCGCTAAAAGATTAAATATTTCTTTTACGCCCGTTCCAGTGCGGTATTTTTTTTTAACCACGAGACAAACGTATATGCTGAAACAAGGCGAGAAATTCGCTGAAACAAGGCGAAAAATAAGCTGAAACAAAGCGAGAAATAAACTGAAACAAGGATTGTACTAGCTATGACAATGTTCACCAAGAGAATTAGAGATAACACTTCAACAGTTAAACGACTGCGGTAAGGATAATAATTTTATTCTAGATAAACCATAACATCGTTCTAAACCTAGTTAAGCCCTTAGCCATCTTTTTGTCATAACCAAGACTCTTGCCCCCCACCCCTGTCGTAATTTCATCACACGACCCCCCCTCCCGAAAAAGAGCAACGTAACTTTTGAAATTAAATTGGAATAAACGAATTTCGTTATTCCATATCATTTTCCCGAATAGTTAAATTAACAAGACAAGAAAATAAACGTGAATCGTTACGCCAACGTATCCGGATGAAAGAATAAAAATGGACACAGTGAAAGACAAAGATTTTCAGTCAAAATTAAAAAGAAGAATAACAAGGTTCAGGGGATGAAAACGAAAAACCTAAGACGTAGCCGGTAACCTGAGCCCTGAGCAGGAACAAAATAATTTGCATACTCCCCCCGTCGCTTTGACAACAAATGCTAAGTCGACCATAATTCAAAGTCCCGTGTATTATTTTCGTTCCCTAACAAAACACAATCGACAGTCTTGAATTACACCGTAATTATCATCCAGCCACGAAACAACAAACAATCGACTAAATTCTCACCAACCGTCAACAACAACCACCAAACGCACGAAAAGTCACTAAAAAACTTGACTCGCGATTTTCAAATTTGAATAAGCACGCACCCAACAAAACTTACAGCACAAACGTAACAAACAAAAAAATCCCGTCGTAATTCTGTCACCGACTGTACACAACAGACAAAAAAAAATAGCCAACACTCACTGTCCACCAACAACCATTTATATAACAAAAATTGTCTCTCGTCGCACTAAACCACGCGAACAACAACAAAAAACAATCAGTTCAACGAGCAACAACGAAACCCACAGACACGGGATACGAACGCGACAACAGTTAAACGTGCCGATGACCTGACAAAAAAGAGAAAAAGCTACAAAAAGACGATCCTAATATCCCGATTCATAATGTTCGCAGCATGTTGTCATTTAACAACTTGCCGGTTGTCATTCGTTGTTGCTCGGCTCTTTTGTCTCGTTCGAGCGCACGATTGAAACTGAGCGGGAAGAATCGCGTAGTCCGGTTCGCCCCGAGACGCCGATCACTCCGCCGTCTCTTCTCCTACCCCAGATATTTCTCCGATCCCCCGTCGCTCCGCTCTCTCCCACGTTCACACACAATCTCTCTCCCCGACCGTACGGACGATGCACACATCCTCAAAGCGAATATTCACAGTCTCTACGACTAGTCTACTACAAGACCTACAGCTACTAATGCCGCTGCCATGCGTTCTCTCCTTCCTGATCCTACGGCGACGCGACACCTTTGCGCATGCGCGCAAACTGTCACGACTCGAAAAGTTCTACCTTACGAACAGACTTA
Source organism: Calameuta haemorrhoidalis (assembly GCA_031763665.1). Taxonomy (NCBI): domain Eukaryota; kingdom Metazoa; phylum Arthropoda; class Insecta; order Hymenoptera; family Cephidae; genus Calameuta; species Calameuta haemorrhoidalis. The sequence goes on along the minus strand of JARPRH010000493.1, from coordinate 579,572 downwards.
GCGGCGATGATACCAGTCGCTGTGTAGATACGTTCTTACGCATACAACAGCTGGGCTCCTCGGTCATTCACACTGAAAACCCTTCATTCAGTAACCTATGGGGATTCCCGATAGCGGCATCGAGAGATTGCCAATCGTTCGGTATCATCTAGAAGAGTCTTTGGGACGCTGATCGAGAATACCGGAGATTTTAGCTACGCTGTTTTAGCTTATCTTTGCGCGACTTAATGCGTTGTCCTGCACGTTTGCCGGCCTTTATCTTGTTCCTCCTTCAAAATGGTTGTAACGAGACACGTTTTACGGATAATTCTTGATGCTTTTTTTAAATATATTAATAATGACTGATCGGTCCTAGATTTAATGACGTGGTCAGGTAAGTGCTACCGGCTTCAAGATTGATAAGTTCCGATTTACAAATTCAGACAAGAGTAGCAGCAATTAATGTCCGACTGATTTTAATGATGGCAGTGACAGCTTTGATGAGCGATAAAAAATTTGTTTGTTAACCAAATACTTTTTGTGGCATTTTTTTTTTCTCTAGTTCGTAGATACTTTAATTTTGCACTAACGTGAAATTTTGTTTTTCAGACGATTTAGTTACGTGGAAATTCGCAACGACTTTGAATCGTTCGGCACTTTGATAACTCGGGCATTTTTCTTGGACTACTGAAAATTGTCTTTGAAGTATTATTTTCACAGTTTTCCCTTAGTCTTGTGATAAATGTATTTTCACTTTTTTTTTATTGATATCGTCCTTCTTTGCTTTTTTTCTTTCGTTTAATCTGATTTGTCCATCTCGATTTTAACTTCACAGTATGATAATATCCTTCGATGACTTTTTCATGATTTTGATTAACCAAGATCTGCCATAGTAGCACGCATTACCTGAATATACGTGATTCCATGCGATTCGGCACAAACCAGTAACGTACATGCTGCCCTGATTCGATTGTGGTTGCGGCTAATTCGTTGGTTCGATCTTGCAAGCAGCACAGGTTTGGTATAACATACTAGAATTGAATTAATAGCATGAAAATATATCGACATTGCACTTTCGATAAGAGTGCATATATTCAATGCAAAGTTAATTGTACAATTTAGCATTGGAAATTATGCGAATCACTAAAGGCGAAGATGATAGTCAAAAATTTATCGAAAATTCAAAATAATTATATTCGAGCCTAATTGTATGAATCTTAAAGAGGAAAAAAGAAGTCTTTTTTTTCAAAAATTTTGACTCTGACACTTGCTCTTGCATAGCGCTAATAACGAACCACTCCTGAAAATTCGAAAGGTGCCGAGTAGCTCACTGGGATAGTTAAGTATTCAAGTATAGTTGAATAGTCGACTACTTGAATGATTGAGTAGCTGAGCAGATACTTGAATGTGGGAATGAGTATTTGAATAGCCAAATAGTCATGGACGGTTATGAGTTAGTATCTTTTATAGTCAGCCCATCGGTTAATACTGATTAAAGTCGCTGCTTGAGGGCAAAACGAAAATGGATCGAAGGTTAAAAAATTTAGAACCAAGTGGGAAGTGGATTTGGTGTATAATTATAAATGATCGTAAGGAAGAAGAAAAAAAATGTATAAAAAAAATTCAGTCATCCGTCACGAAGTTACCTGCCAAAACTGAAATTGTAAAGACAGACAGAAATGCATTTGCATAGTGACCATGCACGTGTTGGAAAACAAAAGTGAAAAATATTTGATAGACATGGTGAACCAAAAAAAGTTCTCAAAAAAAAGTTACTATATTAAAGCTTCGATTTGTCACGTTTGGAACAGTCTAGAGTCAATTAGTTATTCTTGATACGCGGTAACACGCCTATCTCCATTTGTCTCTCGTAAAAGCGCTGCGTGTTACTTTTATATCTTGAGAACAAACTTTTTTCACTGCTACCAGTCCTCAGGCAAAAAAAAATTTAACTCGAGTCTACCATAATGCGTGCGGCAGAACGCCTAATTAGACCCAGCTGTATGACTCCGAGTTAAAATTAATTGAACAAGAAGAATTCATTTGAAGATTAAACGAGCAAAGGGTTCAAGTGTGAGGGCAGCCGAAGGAAGAAAGTAAAACCTTCAAGAACTTTCAGGCTCGCTGCAGTCCGTTAGATTGTCAGTGATCAAGAATTTTGATCAAAGTACATATTTCTGCCTAGTGGCCCGACCCAGAAGATCACAAAGAGGAAACTGACTTTTCATAAAATGCGTACACGAGACTCTGAAATTTGATTCGCAAAAAATCGTCGTTTTCACTCGAATAACGTTGCTTTCGTTAAAAAATACCATAGCGCCGTAGTAACGTTCGCAGCGCCACCGCGTCGATTTTGGAAACTATCGAAAACTTTTATCAGCCCTCTAGCCACTATTCGGTAATTTAACAGAAAAGATAAAGTCCCTGTTTTATCTTCGTCGGAGATTGAAGATAGGATGGAAATAAAAAATATAAATCATACATTTCACCGTAGATATTATTACCGACAAAGCATTTACCGACGAACGGCCTGATCTACTTATCTTCAGATAAGATATAGTAGAGAGTGATTTACCGCGGCCGATAATGCAGATTCAACGAGACTAAACATTGACTACGTTTCCATCTTACAAGATTTCAGTAGGATCAACCAATCACGTACAACATTTGTGAGGAATACTAAAACGTTTTTCTCGAACGTTGCACATGGATTGGTTAATCCAAATGAAATTTTTGAAAGATGGAAACGTAATAAACGTCAACCGAAATTCATTAGACTTTACAATGCTGAGAAATTCCCTCCGCGTTTCATTAAAAACGTTTACACCATTAAAGCCCCTCACTCATCGCTACTTGCGCTGATAAGATTACACGTTTCCTTTACCTGGAAGTTTCCTAAAAATAGGTAACTCAATACGTACTCCATCGATACGTCGATACATACAGTGATAACGATATTCGATATCTGTAATATGATACATAATGGTTTTCCCCAAATGCGTAACCGACGCACGTTGCTCCTTCACCGTAAACAGCGCACTAAAAAACAAGACTAAAAATTTATCAACAAAAAGAAAGAAGAACTAAAAAACAGAATATACAACACATGAAAAAATAAAGACTTGAACGAACAAACAAAAACGAACAAACAACCCGACTAGCTTACAACTTTCAAGTCCCATACAACAACAACAACAACAAAATTATACAAAGCAATCGCATTACGTAACAACAACTCAATCGCAACAACAAAAATGATTACCGCATACAAGAGCCATGAAAAGGGATACGAGGACAAAGGGAAATGGATTCGGAGGATTTACGCAGAGATGAGTAGGAGGATGCACAACGCTACGGTTTCAGGCGATACCAAAGACATGGCGCTATGTCGTAGCGGTGAGTTTAGGAGTAAGTCCACCACAGATTCCGATCCACCAGACCAGTTTTCTGGGTGTCATTTTCGAAGGAGTGGTCCGATTTGATTGAGACCAGGCGCATTCGACAGCCCTTAAAAAGCCCAAAATTATGACCTATAATAAGTTAAGATTATCATTGTACGTTACTGAGAACGAGTGTGGTGGACCTAGGTCCACGTTCGGTAGGTAGGACGTTCGTGATCACGGTCAACTCGGCTACGACGTGATATGCATTATCGACCGAGGCGATGATCACAAAATCCTACTTCTGGACTCGCCGCTACGATTATCGCCATGTTTTTGGTATCGCCTGAAACCGTAGCGCTGCGCATCTCCCTACTCATCTCTGATTTACGAATACATAGGCTCACGACCAGAATGAAAGTAATTCCGTCGTACAGCTCGATGTCTAAGGGTCTCTATTCATCAAGGGAGATGGGAGAGCATACAGCCAAAGCTTAACATCGACCACTCCACTCGAGATGATTAATATACCCAGTATACACACACGAGACACACATGAAACACATATGAGATATACACGAGACACACTTGATCCAAACATTAACGCAAAGTCGCACATGCGTAAAACCAAGTCAGCTCACGGTTAGACGAATTTTACATAACTCGTCACCCAATAACTATAGGTACCTTAACTATGAAATGCCTGAAACACGCGAACACGAGAACGACAAAATGGGGGATGATGAATTAACATAAGGTCACCGTAGGCGGTGCTGAGTGTCGAAAGGGTGATAAGAGGAGGTAGTGGTGGTGAAGAGGGGGGGGGGGGGGCAAACAGAACTGAGGGATTATATGAAATTTGCAAAGCAATAAGGACCAGATTGTGATCCTCGATTCAGATGAGCTTAATTGAATAAGCGTCGCGACGCACTTTGCAAACACTTGAAAGCGCTCGGGGACACTTATTGGCTCGCTCGCTTCGAACTCGTAACGAAAGCTTTGCGGAAATTAATAATATTAGGTTTTTTTGAAAAATTTATCGTGAAACGTCACTGCTATTGGAAATTACTGTTCAAATTGGAAATTTGGATAATTTTATTGTGCATGTTGAAAACTGAATATTTGTTTACATGGGGGGGTATTAATGTGGGGAAAATGTATGATTGAGACAAACGGACGAAGGGAAGGTCTTTGTATAGAAACTGCAGAGAACAAAACAATTGTTCGTATACAATATACAAGTGGTCTGCTTATGTCTGTAGTAGAGATAGAAATCTCAGTTTATTGTAAAACCACACGATGATAATTAACAATGAGTGTCTGTACAAGGAACAAGTGTGCCAACCTGATAAAAGCCGAGAGGTCGATATAGCGTGTTATATAAATTATCAGGAGGTACTTGCAGGCAGGTATAATTGAAAAAAAAAAATTTGTAATAAATTTGCAAAAGTGAGTGAAGGATTTTCTGGTGAAATTTTACAAAGAAGAGAAGGTGCAAGGAAAAGGAGACATCGACGCGCCATTTTTTAAATGAAAAAACGAACCATCGGGATAATTAATTTTGAATAAAAATATCAAAAATTTGTACCAGTATCCATCCTGAATTAAGGACTCGGGCCTAACGACACTTTCATCAAATTATCTACGGTCTGGCCAAAATTGTCGTGGGTGGTTGGTACTTTTTTTTGATTTTTTTTTTTCATCTACTCTTCGCACGACAATTTCTCACGAGTCCACGTCGTCCTACCTTAAGAGGCTTCGACGAGAACCAGATACGAAACCACGACGAAAATACATCATGGAAAGAACCAATCAATCGATTGCCAAACTGCCAATCAGTACGGTGAAGATATTGAACACGTCAATGGCTATAGTCAAAGTATTGACAACGGTGCTACAACTTTTAACGAAGATCTGAATATCCAAATTTGACAATTTTTTTTTAATTTTTATTTTTTAGTCAAGTTTTATTTTCCTACAAATTATGATCGGAACTCATTTTCAAAAAGGCAAAGAAATAAGAGCCTGGAGTAGAGACTTGAATCTTGAATCGCAAGAAAAGTCAAATCAGCAATTTACACGAAGACCTCATTTTTTAGAAAGAAGATTCAAAGTTCGAAATTGCCTATAGCAGTGGACGCGCGGTCGGTGCGCAACTTCAGACGTCTCCATATTGAGTCTGTACTTGAATGGGCGATCTGCTTGCTCATGTACTAGTCTGTAGACTGACTGATGAGCGAGAGGCACTTTGAAATTTATCAAAGAAATATTTGCCAAGCAAACTAATCGGGATATTCGATTTGGCTATACTACAGTAATCCGCCTCATTATCTTCGGTCTACGTCCCAACAATAGAATCAACGGCGGGCAAAAATTGAGATTGGCGTTTCCACAGCTATTGGCTCGTCTACCAGCGAAATGGATATAGAGAAGCAGGAAGGCGCAAAACGCGACTAAGAAAAAAAATTAGTTCGTATATCTTCCTGTAAGCTCTGACGCAATTTGCCAGCCCGAGATTATTGGATTTTCGTCGGGTTACTCAGGCAGTACAGTTTTCGAAAGACCGTATACATATACCTATAACGTACTGTACGGAGCATACGGGAACTGTACGTAATTTAATAGACATATCCCTTACGTGACTATTTCATAAAATGGTATAGGACGATTACATCATTTTTTTCTACATCACCCAGTATGCTACGATGAAAGGCATAAATCGCACTCGAAGCCCGTTTTCAAAATTACTGGCAATATATCAATCGTCCGCGGTTTTATCAGTCATAATTTTTATATAGGATATATATATGTATGTTCATGTAGTCTGAATTGACGCCCGTGAGAATGTTCAATAATGTAAAAAAAAAAACGCGCGTTTTATGAAATTCATATATCATTATTAGAGGCGTTACACGTAATAATATTGATGGATGTTATTTATATGTATATCAGAATTTTTTTTCAGTGAATTCCCGAATTCACAATTTTATCCTGACACCTGGGCGTCACTCACGTTATGATGTTTTGAATGTCATATTTTTTTTTTAATTATATTCTTTAAAATTATTAACCTCAAATATGTCAAACTGACTATATGTCAAGGGGTTCGTGTCCGGGCTAGAAGAAAAAAATGTTCTCTTTAAATCCACCATTATGAGGAAATACCTAGGACACCATAAGTGATGGATTTATCCAAAGGGCTTGTAATAACTTATTATCCGGCCGCGTTTGTATTAACTTATCGTCCATAGGGATGCTTGATAAATTTACTTCGAAAACGGTTTATATATTAAGAGTGTTTGATCGTTTCCTTCTATCAAAAGTATTTTTAGCGTGGCTCCGTCGTAAGCCTCGATTCATTTTATCCCTGCGGCTCTTCTCGACTTGAGAGGATTTTCTTCTTTTTTTCTTTTCTTTGTATTTTTCATTATACGTACTCTGCCATCGTTTTGTGATCCGAGCTGGTTTATATATTGCGCTTCGAATTTATTCAGGCAAATGTGTGACGTATAAAATCCTGAACTCTTAAGATTGTGTAATTGAAAGAATTATATTGATGAATTTCATAAAACAATTGATACTTGACGCGTAGAGAATTATGGTAATATTTTACATTGATTTCAAGGCGCTTATTAATATTGTATCAAAGACAAACATTTTTGCAGAATATATATATATATATATATATATAATGGTACTAATTGCGTGACTGAAATAATTACATTTATGAATTTCATAAAGCAGCTTATAATTAACTCTTAGAAAATTATGGTAACATTTTACATTGATTTTAATGCGCTTATTAATATTTTATCAAAGACAAACATTTTTGGAGAATATATATATATACATATATACTATGGTATATTACGTTATTACATATAAAACGTAATTTCAAAATATTTCGTCTAGAAGGCTGTTGTCCTTATCATCAGATTAGAATTAACGCCGATGATTCTTATCAGACCGACTTGTAAATCATTCTTGGATGATTATCATTAATCATACGTTCCAGAAATGTTCGACCACTCGTAAAATTGTATCGCATATCTAACCTAGCAGCTGACAATAATTTTTAAAATATTTCTTTTCAAGATCAATATTATCAGTGATTCAACTTTTCTATAAATAACCTGCCCTCTATCCCAAAAATTGATACCGTTGATACATGACACATACATGTATAATTTCAGAAATGTAATAAGAATCCGGTAGGGAATTCAAAAGGAATTCCACGAGAATTCATCCGGTCTTACAGAAGATGTCGAATCGCTTGGAATTCGTATAAAGAAACGAAGGCAGAGTGGTGCCAATATTACGTCGATTAGAGAATAAAAGGTTAGGAGAAAATATTTCTCAGGGAGAATGCATAACGCAACGTAACGTATTTCGCGAATATCAGAAAAACACGAAAAGTCTCTTCGCCCTTTATGAGGCAGACTTTAGAGAAGAATGTAAAAAAAAAAAAGAGAAAAAGAAAAGTCTACAGTACTGGGGACAAAGCTTAGCCAGTCGTTTAATCTGCCGAAAGTGTTTCGACGTCGAGTAAAACGAAGCTAAAAGGAAAATTCATAGAGATACAAGATTGAATGTTCTGCTTCTTTGGCTCCAGCAAAAAGACATTGGTCAAGGACGCGAATATGAAGGTAGATGTGCCATAAGGCCGAATTCACATTGAGGCCGCAGCGATGAACGACGAGATCCATTTTCAGTATGAAAAAAAAAAGAAATGAAAATTTTCAATTCCATGGAAACGACCCTTGACCATACTCCACTGTGCTGTGCGAGTGCGACTTTATGAGATTAAGCAGACGTGAAAAGTAGAAGATGAATCAACTGTATTATCCTTCTTCTTTCTTAGCCGGGTAAAAAGGCAGAGGTCGATGTAAGTAAGATGGAACAGGAAGAACGTAAATGCTGATTCACATTACGACCTAACGTATTATATATATAATAACTCTCTGCGGATGAAAATATAATTCAAATTTTGCTTTTCCTCGCCGAATAGAAAATAGGATCCCAGGTGCAGAAAACAAGCGCCAGACACATAGCAATGTAACTTAGCAATGCCTTGACTTTCTGACAGCTGTCAGACAATTTTCCAAAAAAGTTCACAGTAGCAGTTATTTGCCTGTGTATCCCATTTTGGACGTACATCCTATTCGTTCCAAAAAATACTCTCACTCGATTGAACGCAAAAAAAAATTCAAAATGGTCGCCACCAATTAATAGATTTAATTGTCATATGTTGTTCCTTAGTATGAAGTCTGAATGTCAAATACTACTCACTCCCATACGAATTTCCCACGCGGTCCCTCAAGGCTTCAGGAAAATCCTTAGTGGCTGTCGTTTCCAAGTCGAATGTGCTATATGTCAAATTCTGTTGCTCACGCACAAATTCCACCAGCGTCTTCATCATCAATTGGCAGGTGTGTCTGCCAGCTACTTGCGCCTGCCCATTCTTAGAGTACAAAAGATGTAACCTGGTCCATTTGTACCTGAGAATATGACAAATGAAAATTATATAATATACTGTAAGGTGATTGAAAAAAAAAAAATTGTTTTTCTCAAAGGACAACAGGAAAACATTGCTTCATTAGTCATTGATCTCTTTAGATATACTCGACCATATACAAAGATACATATGTATACAAGATAATGATAAAGGCTGCATGATGTCACTCTACAAGCATCAATCATACGTAAATATTACTATATGATCTATGACCTACATTGTTTTACTATGTACTCTACCTTATAAAAGATTGAAAGTAAAGAATTATTGATTACACATGATTCCAAGTGAAGTTGAATTATAAATAAAGCTGTGACTGTTCAGGCTTTAAGAGAATTATGATGGGATCATTTTGAATTTAAGTGCCTGATGAAATTTCGAAATTTTCAAAATTACTGATAATATGATCCTGCCTTCGTTTTGCACGATAACAACGTCCATCTCTATAAAGTTTTCTTTAAGACTGTAGATTTGATACTTGGGAGCAGTGAAATAAAAATAACTAAATCGTTGAGAAACTTGAATTAAAAATAGCCAAATCCAAGATCATTAAACGCTTTTATTATTCCCTGCGCGAGTTTATATCATGCTTAATGTGCACCATATTAAAATGATATTAAAAAATTTCAGGTCAAACAGACTCAAATTTCGTAGGTCTGGACAGTCTGATCAGCATGAACTAACTTAGTGACTTCGATTGAGACGTCTTTTAAAATTACTATTTAACGTCTGTAGTCTGAGCAATTTCACTGAAGAAGAGTCAACATCGATTATAAATCCGTGCAAGGTTTATTTATTTTTTTTTTCATAGCCAATCATTCGAGTGTAAAACAGACCTAAAGAATGGACTTTATATCTAAAAATGGTCCGGCTTAGCTTTATCTTAGCGTCTTATCGTCGAATATGAGATATCGTAAAGCTATTTCAAAGCGCCTTGGGAAATGATTTCGACAATGGACCCACCGCACTTCTCTACCTCGGGTTCCAGAAAGAAAAATAAAACCTCCGTCATCCGTATAAATATTTCAAATGCGAAATAAAGACAAACGCAATATCCAACAGCGTGCACTCACTCGTTCATAATCGAGAGGACGAAGAAAGAAATGTCTCTAAAGGACAAACTGCCGATTCGTGTTGTCATAAAATATTCATCGGCGCATTCACGTTTCTTTTTGGTGAAGTCGAAGGTGAAGCCGCCCGTCGTTATTAGCGGAGGCCCAAGAAACTTCGTCACCCTACCGACAGCAGCTGAAATCAAAAAAACAAAGGGTTAGAACAAAGAGACAGATTTACTGACTGGTAGCAATTCTCTCGCCCAACGTCAAACAATCCTGAGTCTCTTTAAGTTTATTAAAGCTTTTGCCAAACAACTTAATCTTCTTTTCAGTCAGCTCGCAAGCTGTGAACACGTTATGGTTAGGGTTTGAAATTACGGTTAATCGTCAAGATCACAAATTTTGCACGTTTCGTATACTTCAAGTATGCTTTTGAGAACGCATAATGATCAAGGAAAAAAATGTTGCTAATGCAATTATAAACATCAAAGAGAAATGATACATTTGACGCATAACGATCAAGCAAAAAAAATGAAGCTAATACAATTATAAATATCGAATAGAAACATTAAAAAAAAATAATACATTTGACGCATAACGATCAAGAAAAAAAATGTTGCTAATACAATTATAAATATCGAATAGAAACATTAAAGAGAAATAATACATTTGACAAGAGTGACAGTGTAAAGGAGACTTTAAGGAAAGATGTTACTCGAAAATAAAAATTTATTTGACAAATTGAAAACTCTGAATGGTTTATATAGATTTGGAAAAATGGGAAAAAAAATTCTAGAGCTTCTTTCGATCCCTAAGAAAATTTATTCCTACGGTGCTTGTGTTTGGTTGCTACGTAAAGGGCATTTGCGAATTTCTGGATATCTTTGCAGAGTCTTCGATTTTCCTTGTCGCGCACCCTTGAAATTCCAGAACCGTGTTACAAGGGGATAACTTAGTTTGACTCAGGTACCAGCTAACAAAATTTTCCTACAAAATTCGTTATCACCGTAGAGAAAATTTGGTCTTGGCCTTTCCGCTCGTGAGATACCTTTATGAAAATGGTATGTTACAGTTCAAGATGGAAAAATTCAATAAGTCCCTGGTAAATGTTATTTTATCTCCAGTAAATCACAGACGAAGGGACAGCGTACGTTTTTGAATTTGACAGAGAGAAAATAAAAATATCTGACACTAGAATAATATAGATGTCTTACAGAAATCTTTTAAAATAATCAAAAAAATATATGGATCATTGGAAGTTCAGTCGCACAGAGAATGGCAAACAATATTCCCTTTGTTTTTTCTCCAAATTTATATTACCATTTATCACAGCTCAATGACATAACCTGAAGATTAATCTTATATTAATTACTATGTCAAGTTACTCGATTATCTGACTTGTCCAAAAGAAAAGTAGAAAAATTACCAAAATACTAACTTTGCTTTGAATTGTCACAAGCTGTCAACTAATTAAAACAAAAGTTCTCGGGGAAGAAAAGTAAATGCTATTTAATTACACTGTGATTGTAATACTTGGGAATGAAGCTTTCGTAAGACCTGGGACTAATTATACATTAATTATATACAGATACACTCGCGTGCAAAAGTCTCTTTGGCCCAAGTATCCAAATTGAATTTGGACATAGACTTTTGCACGTTAGTGTACGTAATTGTTATAGGGATAATTATGATACGCTATAGTAACTCCGAATAGATGCATAATTAGTTAACGACCATCAATAATAGGAGGCTTACTATGAAATTAATAAAATAATTTAAATAAATGAAACAACGTGAATGACCACTAAAAGATTTTCCGATGTCACGTTAGCCATAAAATGCTGTTATTCTTTAATCATTCGTTCGGTCCAATTCTTTCTCTGTTCAAAATTCAAAAATCATTTCTTAACTCGGCTGATACTTATTTACACAATTCAAATCTACGTATCTTTATCATCCAAACCTGACAAAAAATCCTTTCTCATCGTATAGCGCGAACAAAAAGTTTGTTGAATCTCGAAAATATTAAAAACTTGAGAATAAGTATAATCTTCAACCAACTTCAATTAAAAGTGAATGTCCTTCTTCCAAATACATCAGCCGGTACCTGTTCGAAATGTAAATCAGACGATAAGACTGGCACAATGAAAACAAAAATAAAGTTAAAATAATGAATTCACTTTTAAAACTCACCAACGCAATATTCGCAGGCTGGTCCCAAAAACAAATGCACGCATTCGGCATAACTGTCAAAAGCACCGATCTGTGCGAAAGTCGCATCGCATTGATCATCCTGTAGTAAAAAAGTCAAGTTCATCCAGGAAGGAAGCAGACCTCTGGAACGTACCTCGTACTCTGCCAGATCTGTAACAAAAATAATTCCGCCATAGCGTAAATTATTCACGTGACTTTGATAAATTTACTGCGCAAACACAAAGTTCGTGTCAAAGACGGATCGCCATCCTTAAATTTTAAGATTAACTAATTCCACGAGTTACACGACGATTCGCAGGACACTTTCTGTTCAGCGTTACCAGGGTTTAAATATTTCTTTTAAGAATTTATAGCCCTTTTGCAATCATTAGCTTAGTCAAATAATATTATGCAAACATTGACGGATAACAAAGTATTTTTAGCTCAAGATTAGTTCAAACCCAATTTAAATATTAAGAAACACAATCATAGAGAATATTAATAATGAAGATTTAAACGTTGTTTAAGACTGATCTTTTTGTTATTGTTTTACGTTTGTTTATCTTGTATCTCAGGAATCGTTAAACAAAGTGTATTCAGCTTAGTTTTTATACAAAGCAAAGGCACGAAGGTCCATTTTGAATTCGTGAGGTTAGTCTATTGAGTCGCGCCATTTTTTGTTATAACATTATAAAAATAACTTTCTTATTGAATAAATTTATATTTATTACAGTTCGCAATTGATTGTGACTTTGCTGCATATAATATACAGAGCGACGTTAATTACGTACACCTATTTCTTTTTTTTGATTTTAAAGGAGTAAGACGCGCAATGGAATTCCCGTTATCGAACTCTCAATCACTCTGTCATTTTTGAAAATTTTATCAACGAAATGTAGATACAAGACATTTTTATCGTGATTCTTAAAATAACCCAGGTAATTTCACCGTTCAGTCTTATCACAATGTTCAATAACTTTTCCTGTCGCCATCCAGCCAACCAAAAAGTCATCATCAGGACGTCTCAAAGGCAACTTCGTTCACGTTACAGACGTCACAAAGACTTTTTTTTTCAAAATTATATACATAGTTGAGATAACAATTTGTTGAATAAAATATTGACATTATAAATGTATTAATTTCCCCAAAATACCTTAAAGCTCAAAACCCCAAAACTTTTCATGCACTCTGTTTGACTGAAGAAAACTGGACAAAAAAGCTGCACGAAATACATCACGCAAAAAAGTTCCTACCGAACTAAAAGTCCGCCGACAAAACTCACCAAGGACGGGTCGAACTTTTGGCAAGGCGATTTCAAATCTAGGATCAGCTGGTAATATTACAGCAGCGCGCAACTCGCAGGACACAACACCGCGTTTGTTTTTGTTGCACAAAGAACCACAGTCCGCGTGTAACTTGGATTCGCGACAAGACAGTTCCACCGAAGTGGGATAAATCAGGATCAACCACAGGAACAGTACGCTGGGGTACCGGGTACCCCCCATGGGTGTAAGCCTTTGACACGAGAGGGTCACCATCCACGGCGAATATTGCACCAGTATCAGCCAGTATATTAACTACTGCTGGTATCCATAAATAAAGGCAGCCATTACGATCGTAGCACGAATAGAAAAACCAGCGTTGATGTTAATCCTTGTATTTTCTTTATTCTCTATTCCTTTTTGCTTCAGCAAGTTTTTCACTGTTATTCTGCGAATAAACAAGAACACAATAGAACGAGTACACTTTGATTGATTAACAAATTTTTTTATCACTACAATTAATAACCAGCATCCCTTAGATCATTAAGAATTATTACACGAGACTCTTACGTCTTCTCGATCTTAAGAACATTTTTAATTTTAATTTTTTCTTACAACGTGCTTCACGTCTTATTTATTTTACACATCTGAAGCGCGATTGTTTTTCAACTTTGCGCACTTTGGTATTACTTTTTTATTTTTAGTTTGCACTTCTTTGGTGACTTGTTTAGTCGTGTAATTACCATATACTCTTCTGTGTAACTGTACTATTCAATTTTCAAAATCCATCAAAAAACCGTCACTTTGCCAATACCTTGAGAACGTAATTTTAATCCAAGCAACGTGTCCACTGTTCTCAAACTCTTTTACGTCTCTTGAGTCAATGATAAAAATATTGAAGATCTTGTGTCTTGGTCTCACAAACATAAAAGCACTCACTGGACTGTCTGAAACAATAAATTTATTCAAGACACGCGCAAGAATTTTTGTTTAGGAACAAAGACAAAAACAAACTAATTATCACTGCACTCAATTTATAATAAAATATTATAACCTCAAAACCACGTAAATACAACAGTCACTTGTTATCACGTAGCAATAATTGTCTGTCACTGTCGTTTTATCAGAAAAAAAAAAAAACGAAAAAAATTCCTAAATGCCTCAGACAATATATTGAGAGCCTTTTAAAACCGTAAGGTACCACTTAGTCTTATCTGCAATATCAGGTTTTTCAAACTGACGAAAGGAACGGACGCAAAATCCGCGAATCTATTTCCGGTAGGAGAGTCGAAGAAAAAAATGGATCAAGTGGAAAACACGGCACAATTTCAGTTCACACGAGCAAGAGACGGAAAAATATTTTATCCGTGCATACTCCTACATCGTGTATCACCGATTTCATATCAAAACGATTGATACGCTATCGGTGATTCTATGTGTCCCCACTACTATTGGATCTCATAGATGAAGTCCATTCCCACCACTTTTTTTTCACTACCGCTTATCTATCAGGCCTTCGTTTGTTTATATAATATATGACGGGCCGTTGTCTCATAGAAGTTGAACAAACGATCTAATGCAAAATTTAATAATAAAAAAATTGAAGCTTACGACTTGTTTCTTTTTTTAATACAGAAAAGCGTACATTAATTCAATATATTGTTTTATTATTGTCGGCGTGAATGTTCCGAGCAACAATAAATATTCAGAATTGTTTACTTGTTTTATCAAATATTTGTGGACTACGCTTGTAAAGTCATTCGTGCAATGTAATGTGCTACATGAAAATTATACAATAATTTTTTCAAAATTATAACAAGAGCTTTCTCAAGTTTAAGAGATAGATTTTTTTATTGTCTGTCTTGTGATGACGTTCGTCAAGAGTTTTAATTATTTATTAAGGATTAGCACGTGTATTATTGAAAGAGGAATGATCTGTAAATGATAATTGTGGTTTTATGGAAAACGTGAAGGGGATGCTCGGCGCGAGTAGACGAGGATCCGGCTGCGGAGGTGCGCAGACGACTGATTGTCCGTCAGAAAAGTTCTTCTAACATAACGTAAACGCAACGCGTAAATTCCTAGGCGCCTAAGACTTCGCGCAGGAGCAACAAGTGTCTTTCTTTATATTAAATATGTATGTATATGAAGTTATACATAAAATACATTCGGTTCTACTTACGAGACGTTCCTGCTCTTCTTTGTCTTCGTCCATAACTTCAAGCCCTGCTGAACAAAATCATAATATATACAATCTATAAATTTATTAATTCATACTTCTGATTTCCGCGACGATAACAGTAAAATGGGATTATATTAAAAATCTAATAAACATAACCAAAAATTACCATAATCGTTATGTATTTTCATGGCGTCGTTCACCTATTTAAATTCTATTCTTAAATCTAGTCACGTGACTAATCTCGCCATTGATTGGCTAACGACAGGTACAGTCCCTTCGGAAATGAAACGCATGGCGATTAACCCTGATGAATAATAATTCGGAAATTTCCGTAAAAATGAAAACCGCAATATTTTGCAAAAGACAAAGCAAGTTTAGTTAAAAATCGGAAAGATACGATAAAATAATATTATAATAAGCTAGGCGATTTTAATTGTTTTCATACAAATTATTTAACACGAACGTTGTTGTTATAGTATTATCGGAAATCTGAAATGTTATAGAAGACAAAAGTCAGTCACGATATCTTTTATCTTGTATGTATAGACTAGACTTTTCTACTTACTTGGATAATTACTTTTAAAAAATTCAAGTTCAGGGAAAAACGAACCGTTACGAATCGTCGAAGAATTTTATCTGATTAGTCAGCTGCAACTGACATTATGTTTTTTGTCAGCATGACTATCGTTTCTATGCTCTATTCTCTAAATAATTGACATTATCATGTAATCCTTACGGGTGATCAAGCATATACGATGGATCCGATAGTAATCGTCAGTGTCGATATATAAAAGTAATTCCTGATCAGAATTCGTATAAATATCCGTATTTAAAGTTTTCACGATGAATATCCTAGCTAGAATCAAGTAAACTAATGAAAAACTATCAACCTTATTCTATTTTTCCTCCTGTTGACTCGTTATTTCCATAAAAGGATTGACCGCTCAAAGCTGGAGACGCCGAGGTACCATTACTTGAAAACAAGTACTGCCAATATTAAAATTCAAATACTGAAATATTAATAACGTTTCAGGCAAGCGCCACCTACAGGCTACAAGTGCGAAGTATAATTTCGCAATGTATACAATACTTCGGTGAATTGTCAGCCTATGAAAGTTTGAAAATTATCGTAGTTTTTTAAATTATGAGAAAAATGTTGCATTTTTTAACGAAAAACCTTGACAAATTGGCATAGTTCTTTGTGCTGATACTCTTGGTAGAATTTTACATGCTCCAAATATCAAAACCAGTGTAAACATTTGTTATTGTGCAGTTCTACAAAATAGAGTTTCACAACTCTATTTGTAAATGAAGACTTTTCTGCTGATTGTTTGTGATCAATAATCTCAAGTATTTCTTAAGAAATCTGTCTAATAATCTTATCCGATACATTTTTACTAGCTTACAATTAGAGTATGAAGTTTTAACTCTTTTAACGTCATTTATACGTATCTCCTGTGATCTCATAATTGTTATTGTTTTATCTACTTTTATATATATTGTTGGTATATATTTAATGGATTTGTGTCATTCTGCTGTTTGTCATACAAATTTGTCTTGTTTGCATTTTTAGAAGATGTTTAAACAAATTTATTTAAATGACAACTGTTGTTTGATGTACCTCGAAGCACTTTTATATTTATTTCCTTGTTTGAATTATATTCCTTATAATTTAAATGCTGCATGGTATTTAAAAATCAGTTTTTGAATTTAGTTTTTTTATTTCGTTATAATATTATATCTTGATTATATCCAAGATAAACTTTATACATGTAGTTTTCACGACACTGGTGTAGGTAGTGTAAGCGTACTTTGAATCTAATATTTTATATGTAATCATTAATACATAAGTATTAAAATGGAAGCTATTGAAACAAAATCATTTTATGGAGATTCACTTGCTGTCTGGAGGTCCAAAATCTTTCAAGAGCTACAGCATGGAATTTTAATGACTGTAAAAGAACCTCATAGAATGCCACAGCGCATTATGGGTCCAACACAATTTTGGGCTGAATTCCATAAA